>BOPN01000159.1:611950-626950 GCA_017312705.2 Penaeus japonicus
AAAACTAAATCACACCTCGTCGACAGCTGAGAAGACTAGACCCTTTCTTGATGCTGGACGAGTTCCGAGTTCGCCCTCCAGCAGGGTTTCCAGACCACCCTCACAGGGGCTTCGAAACGGTCACCTACATGCTCAAGGGCGCCTTCAAGCATCAGGACTTCTGTGGCCATGAAGGCGTTATTTCGAAGGGCGATCTGCAGGTTAGTTTTCTCTTTGTTTGTTTGTCTGTTTGTCAGTGAGAGGAGGATGGTTGCTGATGTTGTAGATCAGATAGATGTAGGGGGGTATCAGTGGTTACAAGAGTAATTGTAGTAGTATTTATAGTTTTGTGAATAAGTATGGCATTGAGTTGTGAAACTGAAAGGAGATTGCAGTAGTATTACCGAAGTCATTATTATCAACACCGTTAGAAGTAGTAGTAATGTTAATATAAATCGCAATAGCAATGGTGACAGGTAGTAGTAGTAGTAGTAGTCGTAGTAGTAGTAGTAGTAGTCGTAGTAGTAGTAGTAGTGTGGGTGTCGTTTTCTATGGCAGCCTCACTTCCCCTTCCTCTAGCCATACTGACGCCAGCAATTTCCATTTAACTGAGAAAATGCATAAGACACCCGTATCCCATAGCCGCATTGTTTTTAGTGGTCCTTACGCATTTTACCAAATATTATTGGAACGACTGCCTCCTCGTCCTAAGTGCGTGGGATGGCTGACGAAGGCAAGAGCACAGAAAGGAAAAGTATTACGGCATCGCCATTGTCCTTCGCCCCTTGTGACCTCAGACAACCTACATAGTCTTTGCTTATGACGGTCGTATCGGTGGGATGGCAAAGGACTAGGGACACGGCCGATAATGCTACATTGCTGTCTTGCTTTACGATTCTTCTTGCAACTGTTTCATCCTTACCGTGTGAGGCTACTTGGTAACGGTGATAGATTCATAAAATTTCCCTTAAATACTGGTTTCCAGAACTGATGTTATAACGAGTGTGAGTTGTCCCCTTTTTGACGTGATATTGGATTTTCTGCTCCCTCTTCCGATATGATTCACAGATGGATATGTTAACTGACTGAATGTTGTATCGATATGTAGCTAAAGGTGAAACATTCTGAATTTATGAAACATATCAGTTTATTGAGAACATATTTTGACACCCTTCTTCGCGGCCATTACTGTAAGTCGGCCTTAACAATAAGACAAGATGACTACATACTGCAAAAGTCTTTTGTGTTTTTTCGCCATCATTCGCTTTTCCAAATGCATTGTCCGACGAATCTCCCCAATACTTGTCTAAAGCTCATTACACCCAACCCTTTTGTCTGAATCAGTTATCTCAATATATTAGCGGACAAGTAGACGCAGACAAACTTCAAAAATATTACTGGCATTTTCCTCACACCTTTGGCCATGAAATGACCCATTTTTATGCGAATCTAGACTGAACATTGCCTTGGTTTTATGATTGTAATCTTAAGTGCCGGGAGATGAAAGCCAGGGTTCATGAGTGCCGGTGCCTTGTGTCTTTATGATAAGCTTGCAGAGATAATCCATCTTGCTTGACACTCGCACCTGGGAGTTTAAACAATGTAACATTTTCAGATTTCTACAAAATAGTTGGTAATCTTTATTCACTAAGCAAGTTACAGTAGCAGTACTGCTAGGTAGGTGCATGAACTTGTCATGAAAAAAATAAATCTTTGACATAATTTCGTAATTTTTATCGTCATGTTTGTAATGATAGATATCAATAGTTCTTAATGAAAACAACGTATAGTTTCTACAATACAGTATGCTTATATTGAATGTGTAAGTCAGCATCACTGTGCGCATTTAGATGAATGCCGAGTTTCATTTTTTTAGTGAAGTATCTGGCAATCTCCTTAAAAATCCTCAAGCTATGATATCTCCATCATTCACTCGGTCAGCTTTTGACAGTTGTTTAAGGGGTTATTGGATACAGAAAGCTTATCAGATCGGGTGTGGAGAGAGAAGGGAGGCGAGAGAAAGATAGAGAGAGCAACGGGAAGAAAGATGGAGTCAATGTTGCAAAGAAGTAATTGCAAGAGAGGGAGGGAGAGAAAGAGAAGAAAGAATGGATGGAGGGCGGAGACAGGAAGAAACGGTCGAAGACAGAATTTATAAGAATCTAAGTTCTAAAAGACTATTGGCAGATAGGCGTTGAAGAAACAACCAAGTACAGTGGTTGTAAAAGACTGAAAGGTCGTCGGAAAATAAGTTAATTAGGTATTTCATAGCTGCCGCAATTATAGATTTTTAAGGGTTTCATATATCTCCATATAATTTTCATTTAAGTTAGAAGATGGTAGCAGAGTTAATATGGTGTTCAAATTTATGTAGTTTTCTACTTTCTGCTGCTGTTGCCATTTGGGCGTGCATATGCTCGTGTGTGTCTGTTTGTGTCTGTCTGTGTCTAATTTTTAAGCCAGTAATTGTGCAATATCGGATATTCACCAATGGCTTGTGGGACGGCTAAATGCTGACTGTGTGAAAAGCGAAAAAGGAGAGAAAATAATAACGGTGGACGAATAGATAAGTTATAGATAAGATCACCTCACTGTACGTTTAAATTTTGATAGACTGCTACTACTCGAATGTTAAGCTTGACATTGCAATATAAGTTCACATAGGGTGACCATATTGAGTGGATGTTGTGTGAAATGTAGTTGGTTAAATTGGAGAAAGACAGAAAACCAATAGAAATAGAGAAAGAAAAGAGAACGAGTATGAAGATCCCCCCCCCCCCCAAAAAAAAAAAAAAAAAAAGAGAGAGAGAGAGAGAGAGAGAGAGAGAGAGAGAGAGAGAGAGAGAGAGAGAGAGAGAGAGAGAGAGAATTAGGTAGGCAAGAGTAAAGAAACAAATTTATCTTACACCCTTCATTAGCCTTCCTTGACCAAATGGACCCATCTCCCTCCAGTGGATGACGGCGGGGCGGGGCGTAGTCCACTCGGAAATGCCGGCTACCGAAGGGGACAATGTAGGCCTACAACTGTGGGTCAATCTTCCCAAGGCACAGAAAATGATCGAACCAGGTACTTTTCCCCTTTTTCCTCTCTTTTGTGATTATTATGATTATTCTCTTTTTTATTTTAATTTAGGGATATATCGTAGACAAGAGCAAATGATACAATTTGGAATATTTAAAACTGAGTTATGGATAGATTTGTGTATGTGTGAGTGCGAGTATGCTGTGCTTTTTGTTTCTATAGAAGTGCTAATAGTTCGTCCCCCATAGCTTACCAGGAGCTCTTAGCAACAGAAATACCCAGCATGACACAGGATGGGACCACTGTTAAAGGTAAATTGAGTTACTTATTACAGTACAATAACAAATATATGGCATGCACAGTTACGGTAGGAATAGTGAACCAGTGGTAATAATAGCAGTAGCAGTAATAAATAATTGCGACCGTTGAAATAGTAGAATAAAAAGAAAACGGTCACACTAATGATATTGCTGAGTCTGGGCGTACAAAAAATAGTGTTCCTTTAATTTGTTCAAAATTTTACCCCGTCCCATTGAAGAAAATGATTCTAAGCAGATATATTTTATTGGTTAATGTAAATGTCTAATTAAAGGTTTAAAGCAGTGAAGTCAGTGAAATTTTGTCGACTGAGAGATCCTCCTCCTTCGTTACGCCCTTATGTAGTAAAAGGAGAGAGAAAAAAATAGTGAAAACGATATGAGAAAGCGTTTCTACAAAGACAACATTGCAAGTTTGATGATTCATAAAAATCGAAAAACTTTAATATCTCCCCTAGTGAAATCACACCCATTCTTTTCTTTCTTTCTGAACATGCTTTCTCTCCATCTCAGTGATCGCAGGAGAGAGCATGGGCGTCCAGTCCCCTGTGCGAACCCACACCCCCGTCTACTACCTGGACTTCGAGCAGCAGCCGGGCGCCAGGGTCGTCCAAGCTGTGCCACAGTCGTGGAATGCGTTTCTGTATGTCCTTTCTGGCATGATCAGAGTCCGTAAGTTTGGAAAAGGGGAAAAGCTTTAAATATGTTGATTGCTGTAGTGAGAGGGTGGGTCCATGGGTGTTGATGGCGAGGGATGCATGGTAGGTTTTGGGAGACGTTTGCGGGGAATTCGTTTGGTAATTGGGATCGGCTTTCGGAGTGTGATTTGATTTGATTTGTTTATTTGCAGAACAATTTACATGCTCTGCAAAAAGCCAGGGTAAGAAGTCAAGCATCTATCCAAACTGGCTAAGCTTCTATTGCGTAAAGGGCTTAGTCAAGCACAAATCTTACATACCTGAGGGGCTGCATTATACTGGTTAACATATTTACATGTTTTACCTAGTCGGTAAAAAACCTTTTATGTCACTGATCATGTCAAAGACAAGACCAGTGTCTATAATAAGATTAATATAATCTACAAGTGATGTTCTTTGTACAGTGCTGTTCGATCGATAGGATGCAGTTTCCGTACAGCAAAGCAAGTAGTGGTTGAGACTATGTGATTTAGCTTTTTTGCACAATTTACAGTGGTGTTATGTGACTGGTTTTGCATCCAAAACTGTATCCTGCACATATTGTATAGTATAATGATAGCTTATGCGTAACCTGGTTAGTATAACTAGTTGCCTCCGTGACAGACCTTTACAATTCATAGGGCTTGTCCTTGTATGATGTCCCGGCAATACTTTCATCCCAGATAGTGCCATGTCCATTTTTTTTCATCTTTTCTTTAGCAAATCCCTGATCCTCATAATCTCTTAAACAGCTATTAATACGACTTTTCATCGGAGTAAGAGATAATGGTATAGTATAGTGTGGTTCTTCATAGGAAAGTGCGAATTTGGCTAACTGGTCTACTTTTTCACATGATGATATTCCTATATGAGAGGGTGTCCAGTACAATGACACTTGTATACCCAGCTCCGAGTCTGGAAATTTGATGTAGGATGTTTTTAGATACCATGTTTTCTGGGCTAAATGCAGTGAGTTCTATAGGTGGCGCCCCTGTTCACTACCTTCCTTTATGGCATGGTATATGGCTAATGATTTAGCGTCAGTTGTGCTTACCCGCACACTTTCTCTGTAAGAAATGTCGGGAATTAAGACTCCAATCTCAGCTGCTCCATGAGGATCAGTGGAGGCATCACAGTAGATTGCAAGTGGGGGTTCACCATCAAGAGGATGGAGGATATCTTCTATATACTTCAGGTAATGAGACTTTACTTTTGATGTCAAAATCATGGATTTAGTTCTATGCCATGGTGCAGATAGTTTGGTTTCTGAGATATTAAGAGCATCAATGCTCCACACATTGAAGCTGAGGATGGTCTGGGCAGTTTTGGCTTTCCATTCTAAGTTGGAGTGCATTAGATTGGAATATCGAGGCCGAGCAAACCTGACTCTGTGACTGATCTCATTTGCCAGAGCTTGTGAGATCTGTGGTTTGGGTAGGAGCTGCAAGATTCTAGTACCAAGAACGGTATTAAATATTCATGACCAGAACTTTGGCAGTCATTGGGCAACGGAGTATAATTCTCATAGCCTTGTTCTGTAGAACTTCAAGGGGTTTGAGGGCATTTGGAGGTAACAGACTAAGAACCGGACTCGCATAGTCAATCACGGACCGAACTAAGGTAATATACATCAATCTCAGGACTCTGAGGGAGGCACCAACGCAACTGTTACATATAAATTGTAATGGTCTTAAACGTTCCAAGCAACGTTCTTTGATATCGTTAATAATTTCCTGGGTGTAACGAGAATTGCGTGACATGAGGTGTGGAGCAATCCCCATAACACCAAGATAACTGTAGGAGTAAGTCCTTGCAATAACTTGTCCACCTAAGCTTAGCATTAGGGCTGTTGACGAGGTCTAGATATATGTTTGGTTTTGATAGGGTTGATTATGAGGCCAAGAGAAGCACACTTTTTGCTGAATCTCCTGAGTACATATTCCCCTCTATCAAAGACTTGGATGATGATATCATCCGCATATGATATGATATAGTGTGGGTATATACGAGACAGATAGAGATAGGAAATTTGATAGATTGATTTACATAGAGATATGTACAGATGGGTTTATAGAGAAACAAATATAGTGTAAAAAGATAGAAATCGAGTCCGCTGTGGCTTGTAGAAAAACTATGAATAAGAATAAGTGCATACCAAGAGATGTAATTGATGCAAGGTATTTGGCCAGTACATAAGTTGCTAACACATCTGGTACAAAAATAGGTAGTTTGTTACGAAATGAGAAACCATCTTTTTAGTAATCCTGACAGTGCCATAAACATTATATCATGGAGCAGGAGCCTCAAAGTGGCCTCCAAGCTCTTGTTTCATATACATGATTCACAGCCTTGCTTTTGTATATGTTTACAAGAATTTACAAGACCAAAACACATTAATAACATCTCTTGCATTGTCGAGTTATTCATTCATCCTCATACCGAGAAATAGAAAGATAAATCATGCAAAGACATTTGTTGAATGAATGACTAAAGGGCTCACTGATATTTGATATTCTTATCATTTTTTCTCTTTGGTTCATTACTGGCATTGATCAAGTCAAATGTGACCAGGAAGCCTGTTAAGACCATGGATATTTACAGGTCCTACATTTGTAAAGAATACCAATAAAATATTTGAATTCTAATAGCACAGCTGTATTGATTCTGAACATTGTAAATATAAATGGCACTTGTTATATTTTTACTATGAACAATACTGCTTTTATTTATCAATAATAGGAATACTTATTAACAGTAATGGCTTTTACCCCTTTTCCAGAAAGTGCAGATGAGGAAGAGGACGTGGAGAGTGAAGCTCACCACACCCTCGTCCTCGGCGAAGGTGACTCCGTGCGGGTGACCAACATGGGTCCTGAAAAAGCTCACTTCGTCCTAATTGCAGGTGCGTGGATGGGTTTGAGACGATTTTTAAATTTCTTCTATAATTCTCTCTCTATGCTTCTAAGTCTGCTTTTTCCTTGCCACTTGGATTATTTTTATTGTGTGCTTTCTTCTCTTCTCTACATTTTTTATTCTTCATTTACCTTTCACATTCTCCCAATTATATTAGAGATGAGTAACAAGGCATATCATTGGTAATTCTTTGAACTAATACGAGTAGATATATAAGATAGAATTACAGCAAAAGAATAAAGGAAATTTGGAGGACCATAAGGATTTTTTAGTTTTAATTTTGATCTAATTTCTGAATAAGAAAAGAAAATCCTTGATAAATAAAACAAATTCATAAGGATGTGGCATTGTGTTCCCCCTGACCTCTCTCAATATTTTTTATTTTTAGAGTACAAGTCTGGTTGGATGGCTTAGAGAGTCCTAGAAAGATATTTGGTCATCTCACTGTCTTGATACAAGGAAGTGTCCATGTACATTTTGTTTATATATGACAGGTCATGCACTCCTAATGACTCAACTATTTTCCCTTCTCAACAGGCCAGCCCATAGGAGAGCCTGTCGCACAGTATGGCCCCTTTGTCATGAACACACAAGAGGAGATCAATGAGGCTATAACAGACTACAACCTCCAACAGAATGGCTTTGAGAATGCTCATGGGTGGAGATCGGTTGCACAGAAATAAACAAACTGACATGTTTATTACTGAGGCAGACCATTAGCCATTAGGAACAGTTCTGCTGTAAAGATAGATAGTTACTAGCACATTTTATTTTTTTACTAGACAATGTATATTTCAGTATATATTGTACAACATGAAAAAAAATCTATATATGTTACATGTGTATGTTGACAAAGCAACAGTTTGTGTAGTTTTAAACCATAGTAATAATTGGTGTTGGTATTTTTAAGTAAAATTAAATTTTATGAAATTGAAATTCTATTCCTTTTTTTAACAAACTACAAATTTGGTCTGTATGAAGTGCATAAATATAAATACAAATATAATGTCTAAATTCACATGCCTGTTATTTGAAGTAAATAAAAAAAATCAGAATTGAACAAAGATCAAACACACACATGACGGAGGTAGATACTGTGTTGAACAAAACCAGGGTAGCCTTGTCACTTAAAATATGAGTAATATTTTCTCCCAAGAACTTTAAGGAATATAATTTAGATCCGAGGGAAGTCTTAAATCAAAATACACATCAAATAAAATCTATTTATTATTATGTACAGCTTCTGGTGATTTTACAAAGCATTATCGTCCATCTGATCGAATGAGAACCTTTTTGACATCTGTTCATGTCCACAATATGAATTAACGCTCTTTATATACACTGGCATATAAAGATTAAACTTAACAGGACACACCTCACCATCATCTACTCAAACCAAACCAAGAGTGACCCCTGTAATATCAAGAGTTCCTACTTAATGCTCTTTCAGTGTCCTGCAAGAGCGTCCTTCATTCCCGAGCCAACAGGTCCATGGCGGCGCTCCCAGATGAGGCGGTGTTTCTGCTTCATGTAGGCGTCTTTCACATTGCCATAAGCACCCAAGTCACCATCTGGAGTATGGATTAAAATTATTATTGTACTACTTAAGGTGCTTCTACAAAAACTATGGTCATGAAAGCTGCATTATTTATAAGTATGGTCCTCCCTTCAATCCTAATTTTATATGGTTCCCTACAGTAGATCCTCCTGGAACGTGCATATAAGTAATGTGTATTTCATTTAACAGAACTTATAGTGCAACATCTAAATATATTGCAAAAGGTTCACTGTCTAGTGCCGGCAATGAAGTGCAGCAAAAAGGCAAATCTCTCCACAATACTGCGATTGATCACATATCACAATCTACTCCAGTCACTCTACATTGTTTGTCTCTTATTTCTCAAGCCATTTCTTGTGAATGCTTCTCACAATAGCTGTTAAAAGAAACTTTCCTTTAGCATATATTATGTGTCACAATCAGTTCAGGGATTGTAGCCAGCACAGATAGTCAGGTGAGTAAACAGCATCAAACGACTGCTAAATAATTGACAAAGGGAATTTTTTTTGGTGTGCAACAGCGGCATATGTCACAAAAAGTTTACTAGCCATCCTACCACATATGTCGCTGTCAATAAACCAAGTTTACAGGACTACTTTTCATTTGCTATTCCAAATCCCTAATAATTTTTGTAAAATAGCCACAAAATGCCTAACTACCATGGAATCAGAGTTATTGATATTTTAGGCCCTTTTATAATAACTGTTCCATGATTTCATGTACATGTGTTCCAGAGGAAGGGCAGAGTCTTGAGTTTGGTGACATTGGATGACTGTGGTGAGATATGGTAAGGAAGCTAGGCCTAGTCAGCAATTTTGCATTGCTCCAAAAAAAGAACACTTGATATAATACACTGGGTGACTTGGAGAGAGCCTCATCTGAATAAGACTTTTATACTAGATATATAGTGAACACTAAATGTTGCCAATTTACATTGCCATGTTATAGGAGGATATGCAGTATTACCCTTTAACCCATTCATGCCAGGCCAATTATTTGCCTAATGCTGCTCCCTCTTTGAAGATAATAAATACATGCAGCCTCCAAGTACTAGATCTCTCCTGTTGCAATACTGCACTTCTCAGAGTGCTCTACACCCATCTGATTTTATGGGATGCTAATAGGCTTGCTTTTTTCTTTTTCTCTTTAACCCAATGCTGATGGGCCCAGTGAGAACTGGCAACCCCCCACTCTGGGCATAAGTAATATCGCCTCAGGGACATCACACTGGTGTGTAGCCCCGTCATCACACACTTTTTGCCGTGTCACAGGGGTGTGACACCCCACCGTCATTGGGTTAATAAGTCAAGGACAGTGTGTTCATAGAAATGCAAGTGCAATGAGTATATCCATACATAACTATGTCAAACATGTATTTAAAGGGAGAGATCATGACATGATAGGACTTCAGCTCACAAGAGCAAAATATTTCCAGGACATGATAACACATCTTCCAGCGTGAATGGGTTAATACTGCTTATACAAATATAATATCAACAAATTTAAATTAAAATCTACATTTGTATATTCTCATCCATACAAAATCTACCTCTGTAAACTAAAATAATTTAAAATATACCAACCATACTCTACTGCACCACAGAGAAACAAAGAGATTATCCAGAATCATCTAGCTTGGTCAATAAGATCCACAAATAGAACTTACACTTAATGAACCAGTTTTCAGCAGCCTTGTCGTATTCCTCAATCAGCTTTCCACACTTAGCCTTGCTGTCGGCACCCTCGTACATGACACAGTCCTCCTTGCGCTGACGCAGAATGTTCAAAACCTCATTGTCAACCATTCTGTGAGAAACAGAAAATTCTCAAAAAGTGGGTAATGATGGATGCAAAATAGGTATTCTTAGGAATATTTTTAGGAATGAACAACCAAGAGGTTGCCCAAGAAGTTTACAAATACCCCCAGCATGACAAATTCAGAGACAATCTCCAGATTACCACAAATATGCTGAATAGACGTAATCAGAAACGAAAGCTTAATATCCTAGTTTTGTCTCCACTGTCCATATCCAGCTTACCAGTATCATCAGTATCCCACCTAAGACTGGTGAAAACTAATAATAATATAAAATAACGGGAGCACCTTGGGCCACCAACTAGATTCCTGGGATGACATATGTCACCTATGGCCACTCTCTCTGTAGTGGAGATGCCCATTTATAGCTGGAATCTTTAATTTCACTTGAATCTTATTATCTGGGCATTAATAATTAACCTAATGTAAAATGGAGTGTGCCAGCAGTAGTACAAATGGTTAATATGCCAATTTATAAAAAGAAATAACACCTGGTAAAGAGAGGTGTGAATATCACCTGAACCCCCATGAGAATGATCAGTCCCTTACCGGTCTCTCTTGAACTGCTCATCCGCTTCAATATAGCAGACGATATCATCGGTGTAGCATTCATCAATCGTTGGGACACGGCGGAACTGGCGGTGATACCAGGGGTAATCTGCTCTATTTTTTTCTACCACCGATTCTGAGGGGGGAAAAATACATTAAGAATATATATTCACAGTTACAAATCAAACCTTTCCCAGTATTTGAAGGAGTTAGTAACTAGATCAGTTTGAAAGTTAAAAACTCCTGATAGAAAAGAAGTCAACTTGCTACTCCAAACCATGACATCTACCTTAACAGAAATCAATATCCCATCACACACACACACATACACACACACACACACAAAAAAAAAAGGCTTTCCATATAGCCTTCCAAAGAATTGATACCATAATCTACAAAACTGTGATGGGTGAATTTATTAACCTGGTAGAGCACAATGCAAAGCAAGTAAAAAAAGCATAATGCGAAAAAGAAAGTATTGCATTTATGTACACATGAAAGGCATTTAGATTTTATGGAATAAACCAATCCTCAAAATGTGTTTGGCATTTGAAGAAATTATAACACCCATGATTCACACAAGCCAATCATACTATGAGTATATATATTACTATTAATTCAGAATCAATTACTTGATTATGATTGCATTCATGAATATACACAAATATTTACTCATATCTGTGACATTCCCTGCTGGCGAGGCAAAAGACATACACAAGAAAGTCATAAAAGAGCAAATGAGGTTTGGTAATCATTGGTTATCTTTGCTTCAAATCAAAATCTGGGTGGAAGAGAGCCAAGTGACAAAACACAAGAAAAATAAGAAAATGGAATGGATCTGGCACGTATAGTTTACAGACACTAAAGTTCTGTGCCAACATATTTACAGTAAAAATAACACTTGAAATTAATATTAGAACAAATCTTATTTTACACTTATTTTACACTATATTCCTCTTCTGCAAGTTTTCAGTAAATCTCATGTATATGCTACAAGTAATGTGCACTGACAATATATATCTTAATATTTCATAAAATCGTAAATTATACTTTGCTCCACTACATTCAAGGTTTGGACAATAATAACACAAAGACAGATTAATTAGCACTAATGCCAGCTGTGAGGCACTCCAGACAGGTTTTATTTCAGAGTGAGGAAGCAGAACGTGACATGTCACAGCCTGTCTTCCTTGAAAAAAAAAAAAAAAAAAAAAAAAAAAAAAAAAAAAAAAAAAAAAAAAAACATGAAATGATGGGGAAGAGAGAGACAACCTATGCTAACTGCTTCTACCTAGCCACAGCACAAATGCAGCCATATGGGTACAGTGGCACAATGCAGTCATTACACACAGTCTGGTTTACCTTCCTCTTCTCATTCTATCTGCAAATACTGTACCATTGATACTGTTATCAATGTTAGCATCTGGTTGTATGTTTTCACTACCTAAAGCTGACACTCACTAGTGACTGTGGGTATCTGTTTGTGATTTTTAATTAAACCTATTTTGGTAAATATCATTACTCAGTAATTTAGAAACACAACATACTGCTCTCCCCTAGTGTCAGATATGTCATGACAACCTATCATAATTTTCTTGAATTTGTCTTGACACCTAACATCAGTACAAAAACTGACGGGTTGACAGTTTGTGGTTTTGACGCCCATCGTCAGTACAAAATCTGACGGGTTCACAGGTTGCAGTTTTGATGCCAATTGTCAGTACAAAATCTGACGGGTTGACAGTTTGTGGTTTAGGCTATCTTCGTCAGTGTACACGAGACTTTACACAAGATTCACATGCCATTTAACCATACAAATGCAAAGCCTTCTAAAGTTAGCTGAAAACCCTTAATTCTTTCACACTTGTGAATGAGGACTATGTAAATATGGATACATTAAACTGCAGTGCAGCACCTCACAAGCAGCATCATTATTGTAGCAAGCCTGTATTAACCCATTGGCAGCAGATGGCATGATCTGCTGCAAAGGCAGAGTCGGTCATAGATGCGGATGGCACCATGCCAGACACATAAACCAGCCATCCTACTGCACAAACATTTATTTAATACGGCTATCCTTATTGTGGGGTAAAATATGAATTCGGGGCATATTTTGTATGCAAAATCTTATACCAATTACTTACTGAACTTTGCCTAGTTTTGAAGTTAGCCCTAGCCATGAATAGGGGGGTCCCCCCCTATTCATGGCACTTCGTGCTACTTATGTAGATGATGCCACAACCATGAATAATCCTCACACTGCACTATGATGACAGTAATTGAGACTTCGATGCTGTGTGAAGTACTGCGCATGAGCATATGTATTCCTCAGGATAGGAAACTAGGACCAATAATGATGTGACCACTCAATTGAGGGCACTATAATCATAATGTAAAAAATATGGAATATTACGCCATCCATACAAAGAACATAATGGTGCATGCAGGTAATTCATTGAAGGCTTCCAGTCCACAGCTTGTCAGTAGCTGTAAATATGTAACACAACCATGTTTGAATTTCAGGGTGAGGATGGTGGTTATCAAGGTACTTTGCACAAGGTATGTTGCACTAAGTGTCCTGAATAGGGGAATCCAGGGGGGGGTGAAGCCCCTTGGCTTGAGCTAACTTCAAACCTTGGCAAAGTAAGGTAGGTAATTAATTGGGTTAAGATCTTGCATACGAAATATGCCCCAAAGCACGAGGTTGCAAGAACTGCCTTAAAAAAGGGGGACCTAGATTGTGGGGTACAGGGGTGGGATCACGCATCATATCCACTATATATGAATAGTAGAGGTTGAGATGGTATTTAGTAATGCGGCATTATTCAGAAAATTTATCATATATATATATATACACACATCTATTACCAACTTCTTGCATCCTTCCCAGATGCCTAATTGTTGGCCAAGACAAATTTACCCAATCCCGACGGGCCGGCGATAAGTGGAAACCCCATATGCCGGGTCTATGCAATATTGCATCGGGAATGTCAAACTGGTGTGTCGCCCTGTTATTTGGCATTTAGCTGTGTCACACGGGTGTGACGCACTGTCATCAAAGGGTTAAGTGATGTCTTAAAATTTTCATTGTTGATTACAACAATTCAACTGGGAACTACACAATAATTCTAGTGCATATTCACTATTACTATACACATTTCAGTTTTCTTCAATTTCTTTCTGTAACTTTTACCTCTTTATCCAAGACATTCTCTTGGATTTCATATATGTAAACATACTAAACAATATCTTGAGTTTTGTTGTTTCATCTGATCACTATTAGGAAATATCTTAAACATATAAAAACAGAAATTACTATATAGTAATATTACATGAAAATTAGTAATCAAATAAACAATCGTGAGTAGGATAGTGAAAAGCTTACGTAATGGATCTAAAAAATATATCAGAGATTAAATGTAAAATATCAGTACAAAGCAGAGGTAATGCCACATCTGCTAATTAGGGTCAACAAATTGCTACAGCAACATTGTAATAGCTTATATGCTTCATACTCCAACAATGGTCAACAATCCTTAACCTCTAAACGACAGACTGACTTGACTGGTCTTCCCTCCAATGATATAATAGCCACCTTAGCGTACAAATAGCCTGCTGCGTTAGGCCTTCCCACTTCAAGAATCCCCAACGAAATGTCCAGACGCAGCCGAAAGCACCTGGTCATTAACAGATTAATTACATGGATCCTGGCAAGATAGAGTTTGTAGTCCTTGGTGGTGATAAATTATCCTGTAAGAAACCAGGCCAAGCTCGATCTTACCAGAATATGCATGGTGGATGTTTGGCAGCCTTTCCCTGGAGCATGAGACATGAAAGCTACATAATAGCTTGTTATGACTCTCTTCTCTATAAATATTATGAAGAATTTCTCAATGTAAATGAAGGTTTCATAGCATAAGCAAAAGAAAAGAAAAGAAAAGAAAAAATACTTGTAGACAAATACTGTCTTGTGTAGAAATATACAATTTGCACTAACTGATTTTATATTTCCTAGACAACACTCCCGAAAGCAAATGTATCACTGCCTCACCAAATACAAATAATAAACAACGATTAAAGAATAGAAAATACCCGGCCAAGATTGCCGAACTAAGTTATTGCTTTTCTCCCCATCTCTAATAAGTCAATAAACCCCTTATACTCCATCG
>BOPN01000159.1:634450-636950 GCA_017312705.2 Penaeus japonicus
TAAATTCACCAACCATGTCAATAAGCTTGAATTCCCTTGTACATTTAAGCATTATATTAGACAATTAAAATACATTATGCAAAACTCTTACTCACCCTTCATTCCCTTGCCCTTAGTGACACCAATGACATCAATCATTTCATCTTGGGCAAAGACGGAGCTAATAGGGATCTGCTTCTCAAAGTGAGAGACTGCCCAGTCAACCTTCTCAGAAACAGTGCCACCATTGAGCTGGATCTCCATGATGTGGGCCTTCTTGAACTTCTTGCGGAGGATCTTGACCTGTGGGAGTATTTAACTTTAGTTCTAGTCTTGACCAACTTTCTTTGCATTTTATCATTCTATTACAACTTAACCAGCCTCTACGGAGTGGCACATACCTGGGTGTGGGCAATGATACGGATGTGTGAGCAATACTTCTTCATCTTGGCAATCTCCCTCTTAATCATCTTCTTGCCAAGAGAATCCTGCCACTTCTGGGCAGCATTGGTGAAAGCCTTCTTCTTGGACTTGTGCCTATGTAAGGAGGGAAAAGTGTGAGGGCCTCTATCACAAGGAAACTCTTGGAGGCAGAGACCCATCACACACAAAGAGCCCCGTCCTTCGGACATGGTACTCTTATGTAGGGTTATGGCCTCCGTCACCCGCATGCCTCATGGGTAAATACTTTCTCCAGTGTTAAGGATGAATTGGTTACATTTCTTTGACCAAATGAATACCCATCAGCCACACATGATAATGGAGAGGAACCCCAAGACAACCCAGAACTCATGGCCAAAGGGATGCCAGCGGAGTAAGGGGCCGCTTTAGTTTGGGTTTGCGGTCAGTAAAAATCATCTATGAACATAATTCACTATGCAAATTATTGATATATATATACATATCTAAATATAAAAAAGCTTACCAGTTCTTGTAGAAGCGCCTCTTGCATTCCTCTGACAAATGCTCAGCCCAAATGGTCTTCAACACACGCATGCCACGTGGTGTCTGAATGTATCCAACAACACCAACGCAGATCATGGGTGGGGTTTCAACGATAGTTACTCCTTCCAACACCTCCTTTCTGTTAATCTCTGAAATAAAGACATTTGTTACACTCTACATTACCCATGTATTTAAATACAAATGTATACTAATGATAGTGTGCCTATATGGACTATTGGAATATTTCAGGCTACTTTAACCTTACTAATTTATTATTGCTTTCCTTAGTGAAATAAGTATAGCTGATAGTTGGCAAACCAGATCATTTGAAATGAACATGGTAGCCTCCACATTTTAATCTTAAATTAAAAAACTAAAAGGAGTCTCAGGGTACCCTCACTACAGTAGCAAGTTTAAACCATAAAAACTGGAGAAATACCAACTTAAGATGTTTGTGGCTACAGTGATAGTCATGTTTCTTAGTTCAATGTAATGCAAATCCAAGAACCAATGATAAAGTTGCATAATGGCTACATATATATTTTTTTTTTTTACAAATTATTGGTACTTCATTTTTAATGCAGTTCTTCCCATTATATACAAGCTTTGATAAACTTGGTCCCCTCCCCCCCCCAATGCACACACAAATACGTACTTGATCCAGGTTTGTCAGCCACCCTAACAATGTGGGTCATGCCAGCCTTGTAGCCAAGGAAAGCAGTGAGGTGCACTGGCTTGCTGGGGTCATCCTTGGGGAAAGTCTTTACCCTGGGACGGTGGCGCCTGCAGCGCTTCTTGGGGTAGAAGGCCATAGACCCATGACGGGGAGCGCTAAACTTACGGTGAGACTGGAAGAAAAAATTATGAATCATTAGAAGTACAGTTTGGCTACACATGTTGGGTGTTAAAACAAGCAGGAAAGGATCCTTCAAAAGAGTGGAACTTATTAAACTTGTTACACAAATTGTAAGCCAGAATGAGAAATCCTTAAATTAAAACTCATCCGAGTTATAAAATGGTCAGTCCTATTAACAATAGATTGAGGCATTTGCCACATTCCCACTGATG
Organism: Penaeus japonicus; assembly: GCA_017312705.2. Lineage (NCBI taxonomy): Eukaryota > Metazoa > Arthropoda > Malacostraca > Decapoda > Penaeidae > Penaeus > Penaeus japonicus. Next base: position 636,443 of record BOPN01000159.1, read on the forward strand.
CACACGTGGCAAACACTATCACGCATGTACTACTAATAATGCAACTAATTAAACTTAACCTACAAATAATAATTATTGGTGCGCAATATTAAAATTTGGAAAATGCTTCATCGAAAATTGTGATCATGACTTGGTAGATATATACCAAGCCAACCCACCCACTTCACAGGCAATTTAAAGTAGATTTAAATCCTCCCTTTCGACTACCCTATGGAGATCTAATAGAACTAATATAAAATATAGATAAGTATATAACTATGATTAAATGCACAATTCATCACTTAAATACTTCAAAACCATTTCCATCTGCTTCTCACGTGTTCGTGCCCCACGAGGCCGGCCTTTCTTCACCGAAAAATCACTTATAAATTCAGAAATTCCACCATACAATCATAAAAGCCTCACCATTATTTAGGCCACTATACAAATTCACAATCAATTTCAAAACGAGACACACTGGTTCACTAAAAATTATTGAAAACCGTCAACTAACGCAAGAGTGTCACTC
>BOPN01000159.1:641950-651950 GCA_017312705.2 Penaeus japonicus
ATAAGAAAAGAGGAGAAAAGGAACGAAAAACAAAGAGCCCCTTTGAGAAGCAGACAAAGGAAGATTTGTAAGGGATAGGTCACCTGCAGCCTAAGAAATCTTCTAAGGGTCCTTGCTAGAACATCAACACTGATTACTTCTTCAGAGGGCTATCTACATCACACTACACAAGTCCACACTTTCGAACAACATTTGAGTTTTCACAACCAAATGACAGTGGGGGGGATACTGTCTACTATCTAAAAAGGAGAATAATAATAGTAATTTCATATCTCTGACCATAACTACAGGATAAAATCCAGAAACTGAAATAAGTAAAGCAAAGATCATGCACTGTTGATGAAAATGGCCAAGGGAAATATTAGAAAAATAAGCTTTCCATTTTTCAGAAACTCATCCTCCTTTGCAACTGTCAGACGTCATTGCAAGAAATAACCAAGGTTTTTTTTTTGGAAGAAAATACCATAACAAAAACAAATATAAGGAGTATATAATCTACAATAATAATAACAATATCAACAATTATAACTATATTGAAAAAGATATGATAATAATAATTGTTATTATTATATAATAATAATACAAATAATAACAATAGTAATAATGTTAACCAAATGAAAATAAGGTTTACTTCAATTCTAAATAAAACATAAAAATACTAATATGGTCATAACAATAATTATGATAATGTTTATCAAAATACAAACAAAAGTAGTAATAATGTAAAAAAATATATATAGCAACACCAAAAATTACCATATAGCTGGTAATGTAATTTGTGAATATACTTTATCATCATGCTTATAAACATTACTAAATTAATGACAAAAATCCTTAGAAATCAAAAGTTATCTTAATAACAAACTGTTTAATTACAAATTATGTGTCACAAAGTCATACTTGTCATTTCCATCAGCTGCCGTGTTTATTGTGGCTGGTGAAATGATATATATACATACATAGTCCGTCAATTATAATACACATTATACTACAAGTATTTACACACATATACAGACCCAACTAATAGTTGTTCCTTAACTCATGGGTAGGCTTCACAGATTCTTAAAAAAAACAATGCAGAAAGTTTTCTTAGACAAATGCATTAGCAAAGCATTGGAGTTACAAGTGCAGTAAAAATAGATGATATTCCTTAGCTTGCATGGTTCACTAAAATCACAAGTAAAACTGAAAAAGCAGGAAAAAAAATGTATATATAAAATAACACTAGCATATTTCCTAGTAGAATGCAGTGATTCTATTTTCTCAACAACACATGCACAGAAACATTGTCATATCACATTTTGAACAGAGACTCCAGTGAATGTACTTCAATGCGAAAATCATGCCACAAACCACTCAACTCATCAAATTCAGCTGTTAACTTTTCTGTTGTAAGACAAGTATTTTATCACCATATAAACGTATCATTTTTTATTTCAGTTTTTTGAACATTTCATATTCATTACAGAAAAAATACAAAAATACAAATTCCGCCGGTAGCAAGGACACAAATATACATGTATACATTTGTGTTTGTTTTCTTTCCTGTTATGTAAGGTGGGGGGAAAGGTGGGTGGGCTTGGGGTAGGGAAGACTCACAGGTATTGATACCTATGTATTTTTCCTGGTCCTTTGTGTTTGACACTCTTCAGCTTATAACAGCCAAGAGTTAGTTTATTAATAATCCACTAGTCTGATTCTGCCAATTCTTCCACCAGCTTCTCTGTAATGATAAATAATAAAAAAACAAATTAGTTATTCATCTTACACTGAATGCACAAAAAACACAAAACTTATATAAATCAAGACTAAAGAACAATTAAATCTACCTAAAAATGTTGAATTCCTACTAACTGTCATCTATGAGAATGCAACAAGTACCATCAATATGAACCCTTTTAAATTTTCAGCGACATCAGCTTTAGAAAAAACCTGAGTAGGTAAACCTAGCTAGTTTCTAATCAAAGCTGTAACTGCCTTCAGTAACAAACCAAATATCAAATGTAATAATACAGTTGGTATTACGTCTTAAGTAAGGATAATCTGTTAAACAACTTCATGATAAACAATTTCTTAAATCTCAATTAGTTTGTATTGGGAAAAGTTTTATTACTGTAATGTCCTGAAATTAAATATAATGCTTAACTTTAACTCTTTACTTTCCAGTCTTTCTTTCAATTGCTAAGACTTAAAAAAAAAGACAGCAAATAATAAAGAGATGACACATCTTGCAAGGGTATATCATTTGTGGACAAGGAAGGAGTAACAAAGAAAAAACAGTATTACAGGAAAGTGGTTGTGTAAACTTATAGTAGTTGTAGTAGTAGTACAGTTATGGTAATTGTGAAAAGTTTAGATACGGAAAGAGATGAAGCAGATCTGGAGAAAGTAAAAGTACAGCAATTAGAAAAAGAAAGAAGAAACAAAAGACAAAGAAAATACAAGTAGTAGAATTACAAAAAGATATACTACTAGTCAAAAAGAGGTCTGTGATAGCAGAAGTAAGATGGATAGAAAGAAGACAAAGACTGGAAATAAGATAATCATGAGGCAAAAAGAATGGTAGAAAAGTGATAATTGAAGAAAAGAAAAAACCTTGAGGAAACCAGAACAAAGAACATTACCTATCATCATCTTGACTTTCATTCTGCTTGGACTGTTGCCGTCTGTTTGTGTGTGGGTTATATTCCCGATGCTGGTACTGCTGCTGGTGGTAATCCCTGTGTTGATTGTCACGCTGCTGATTATCTCTGTGATTATAGCTCTTGTGCTGGTAGTCACGTGCATAGCCATGATTGTAGTCTCTAAAGTTTTCATTGCGATGGTAATCTCTATCCTGCCTGTCTTGCCTGTCCCAATCTCGTTCCCGATCGTGATCTCGGAAGCCCTTCCTCCTGAAACCCCCTCCACCACTAGTTCCATTGCCGCTGTTGTAATCCCTGCCGCGACTCCTGCTGCGGCTATGTTTGTTGCCTCCATGGTGATCCCTCTCTCGATCTCTATCTCTGTCCCGGTCTCTGTCTCTGTCTCTTTCCCTGTGGACATGGGGCATCTTTAAATGATGGGAAGAACTGTCTACCATATAAAACAAGTTTTAAAAATTTATCAAAACTTCATAGTACCTAAAGCATAAACATTAAAAAAAAGGTAACAAAGTCATCCAAGTACTGTGATGTCTATGGCTAAGACTTCAGTTTCATAGCAAATGTTCCTCAACTTACCAGCGACCTGAAGGGCTTCTAGATCTCCTTCTATATGTCTCCCGATACCTATCTGAGGGAGGTTGGGATCCCCATTGAGAGGAGTTAGAGGAATCCCAGGGCCTGTTCTGTGCATCCCGACCCCAATCAGGACCTGTGTTACGGTCTCTCCCCCGACCTGCCTCCATACTTGCCCATCTCCCAGATGACACCTGGTGGGAATAAAGCCATTTTAATTTTTCATATTTATTTGTTTGGCATTTCAATAAGGATTATCACAATGGAAAGAACCATCTTAATGACCATATTGAAAATTTTCATAGTAAATATGGATTTACAACTAAAGTATGAATATGATTAATATTTTTTTCTTTCTCCTTTTGCAAACAAGAATAAATAAATTCATAATTCTTCCAAACCATTAAGTTATTTGGAAAATAGCAAGGATTAATACAAAGCATGACAAACACTGTCATAACAACAAAGGACAATAACACCAACCTGCTTAGAGTGCACTGGGGATTTTGAGCGCGAATTTGACCTGTGACGAGACCTTGACCTTTGCCGCGACTTTGATCTGTGTCGCGACCTTGATCTTTGCCTGGACCTTGACCTCTGCCTGGATTTGGATCTCGATCTGGACCGTGACCCTGACCTGGAAGCCGATCCGGATCGCGATCTCGACCCGTCTGAACTGGAGTCATCTCCCTGGAGGCGGTGGCGCTTCTCCCGCTCTCTTGGGGGAGAATGGGATTATCAGACATATCCAAAATTGGAAAGCACATCAGAAATGAAGGAGGTGGGAAGGGATATATGATAATAAAAAGAAAGATAAAGTGAATATACAAAAAAAAACTGAACACTAAAAACAATTACACTTCTTTTGGACAGTACAAACCTCCGCCTCAATCTGATGGCCATTTCTCGGAGCTCCTCCTCTCTGTCTAAACGTTCCTGCTCAGCTTTCTCTGCTCGTTCTCGCTCTATCCGTTTATCCGCCTTGACTATAAAATGAAAGTATTAAAAAAGGCATGACCATGGCAATATCATGAAATGTGAGAGAATACTTACTTTGACAAAATAATCTTCACATCTCACTGGTGTTATAAATATTATTCTTGGTCTCAACAAAAGAGATGTCTTTATTCATAAAAACAGAGAGAATGTTGAAAGGATATGTGTGACTCTTTTCCAACAAAAAAGTTGTTACCTGTTGTTGCTGATCCCCAAGTCATTCTGTTCTTTGTTCAAAAACCTGTATTTCTTCATATCAACTTTATTATGAGTTATAACAGTCAAAGTATTAATAATTCACGGCAAAACCTCCTCTTTATTATTGAAAGTAATAACAGTTCAAAAACTTGAATTGAAGAATAAATAAATGCTTGATCATAGAATGTATTTGATTTTGCTGATAAACCAAATGGACGTAAGAAAAGACATGGCCTTCTAATTCTGTACTCACACTGCTTCTTTAAGAGAGCTTGCATCTTCTTTTTCAGTCTCTCTTGTGGTGTTAACTTGGCCCCCACCTGAAAAAAAGGCTAACTTAGAATTGAGAAACAAGTGGTAATTATAATACAAAAAATAATGAAGAGCACAGGGGAGAAAAATTGAAAAAAAAAAAAAACATATTAAAAATTAATCTGCAAAATACCATTTTCCCCATTAACACATCTATGAAGGTTAGTGAGGTTCTTTAGGATTTCATTTGTTTGGAGGGGCATTGCTGTGTGAGAGATGCCATCATTTCAAGGATATGCATGTTGAAGTCAGTGCCATTGCTGTATCTATGCCAGTGTCTAGACAATCTATAAACACAAGTTTCTTTTGGTTAATCATCTTTAGATTCTGAACTCTTTTTAATTTCTTTCTTTAACAGCAAACATCTTTTATAAGTGCTCCTAAAAATAAAGCAGTGGTATAATAAATCTCAAACAACAGAATCTCAGGAAAATCTAATGCTCTGTTCAACCACAATTTACAGTATACTGCACAAATATACATGACTAACACATTATACACCAAAGCTTTCTCATTATCAGTTTGTGGTTAGGCTCTTCAGTTTAGTAATTTTGTAATAAGCTTGTACTATCCGGATCTCTGGCGCTGCACCCCACATAGCTTTAAATTCCATTTTTCAAAAAAGGAAAAAAATACTCTAATTAATATATATAAATTGCACAGAAGCTATCTTTGGATAAAAAAGACAAACTCTTTAAATATGTGAGAAATAAATGACTGAGAAAAAGCTTTCTAAAATATGGAATGGCATATAAACATTGTTTATGTCATAACCAATAACTAAAAGAATTATTTGCAAATAGAAAATGGCATAGAGTATGAAGTACACTTATAAATGTATAAACAAGCATTGTAATTTAAAACAAAAAATCCTTGTTTATCCTAATAAAATATATGTCCTTTTTAATACTCTAACAATAGTGCCCTCATTTCAAAAATAAATCTTGCAAAATTTTGTTTTTCTTTTTTTTCCGTAAAACAAAATATGGCTAGACTTCCTGTTTTGGCTTGGCTATCTTACTAAATCTGTGGTCTCTGAGCATGTAAGATTCCTTTAAAATGAACAAAACAACTTAATCAACAAGTGACTATTATCATAAAAAATGAGGAAGCTCTATTTAAAGGGAAATTAAGCTGATGCAATGATTATGTCCCTGGAAACAGAAAAAAGCATTAAACTTAAACTATTGGTGTGTGACTATGAGTCTGAATTTCACCGCAAGAGGAGATTGATATACAAATATATATACACATAAATATATATATGTATACATATACATCATTTATTACTTTGGATATATATATAAATGGCACCTTGGAGAAGGCATGACCATAGAAACACAAATCCAAAGGATGAGTATAAGTTATAGAATGTGTGGCAAGACATGAAGGTGTGAGTGACTACAAAGGTAACATATACAACAATAACAGATTCTTACTGACTTTGGCAGCAGAGGACCCATTACCCACAGATGTAGAGGGCACCCTGAAAGAGGAGTATAAATTCAGCATCACACTTATATGAAACAAGTCATATAAATTGTACTAGAGAAAGCAATAAAAAAATGTAAAATTTGTGAGAAATATATAACCAATTGAGATAATGCTTTATAGAATATAGAATGGTGTATAAACATTGTTCATGTAATGACCCATAGGCAGAAGCATTACCTATAAATACAAAATAATCAACATTTCTATGCATACATTAACCTCCTATTTAAACACTCATCTTTCAAGACTTACAAACTGTTATTTTTCACTGAAGAAGGAGCTGCCAACTGTGCCGTGTTATTACTACTACTTGAAATGTCCTCTGACTCAGACTCTGAGGGAGACTCAGTGCCACTGTCCTGGCCCCTTCGCCCATAGTAACGGCGGCGAGGGGGAGAAGGCATCTTAGTAGGAGGGGAAGTTGAGCCCCCAAGCACTGCCTTTTGAACTGGTGTGACAGGTACAGTGGCTTCTGCTACCTGTATGAGGATATAATCGTTTTAGCATGCGATTCAAATGGGTTATTTTTCACGTCTGCACATCAAATATATATATAAATACATTTCTATAAATATCTATCTATGCATATTTGTATCTACATATAATGTAAACCAAGTTCATATCTAAAACTTACTTTGGGAGGAGGAGGAGATGGACTTGGTTTACACATGCTCTTTGACCTGGAACGGGACTTTGACCTGCTATATGAGCGTTTATGTGAAGATCGACTTTTTCTCCAACTTGAATGTCTGTAGGCAAGAAATTACATAAAGTTTACAAATATACAAAGTCAACAAATTCATGTTTCTGTGCTATATTTAAATGCTCAAAATGGGCCAAAGTCAACAAAGTCAAGTTTTATTTATACTAGACATTGTCAATATCAAACTAATCAATGTCAATATCTTAGGAAGTCTTTTTATAACCAATTCACACCAGGTCTTATATCTATTTAATGGCACTCTCGTCAGCTAGATAACAAGTGCACTCAGTGACTAAGAGCAAGACTTCTCATTGCAAATTGCCATGCTGCATTTCTAAGAGAGCTTTTCATATTTCCTATGAATAAATATCTTTTCTTGCTTTTTTATGTGCAAAATTTGCAAGTTTTATTCACATGTAGCTCTTATGCATGGTAACTTATTCTGATTATTCCTTCATATTTGAGGTATAACCAAGATAATTTTTTCAATTCTGATGCTCTAATGTGCAGTATTTGATATATAGAGATGAAATATACATTTTCTGGTGTTTATATTCAAGCTCTTAGTGAAATTTTAACTCATAACCATAATGGAGCCAGGGGAGGACAGACAGGCTGGAAATTGTGCTGTTAATATATGCACTAACTTTTTTAATTAGTGGCTTTCCATTCTTTTTTTTTTTAAGGCTAATAGGAAATTAAATATACTGGATAAAAACAATCCAACAACCCAATACATAAATCCTGAACTCACCTATCTCTTGACCTTGATCTTGACCTTGACCTGCTGTCAGAGCGTGTGTGCCGGGACCTTCTTGTGCGAGACCTTGACCTTGAGTGGCGAGATCGCGAGCTGGAGTGACGGGATCTGTGGCGTCTCCTTGATTGGTTGCAGGAGCTGCTCCGAGATCGTGACCTGTTGCAATTGCAGATGGGCGAGTTAGATCTATAAATTTCAATTTTGTTGAAAAGTAAATAACATCTAACAGGAAAATGGTGCTTTCGTAAGATCCTTGAGTTTCTCTTTCATCGACTCTGAAGGCTCTTAATGATCCAAACTAAATGTGTAAACAAAGACTTGCAATAAGAAGGTATGTGTTTTCACAAGTGGGGAACACAGTGAACAGTAACACCATATAAAATCCTCAAATAAAGATCTAGCTTTTCATTGATTTCTAGAAAAGATGAACATAAAGTTATAAAATGAAAAAAGTACATTAGTGTCTCTCAGTTTAAATTCCTGCTACAAACTTCTTTTAGCATGCATTGTTATACTTTCTGTCTATCCTTATTTTCCCCGACCACATCAAGACAACATAATAATTACTGTTTACTTTGGAAGCTGTAATGCCTCTCCTTTTAACAAAATAGATAAAAAATGAAAAACAACAACAAATAATCTGACTTTCACTTAATACACATAGAACGCTGTCTGTATGCAATGCCCCCACTCTACTTACCACTAACAAGATGGTGCAGATTTCTGAGCACTAATTCAAGATCTGTTTTCCCGTTCTCATTTGACTGAGCTTTGTTCACTCAAGTTTATGAACCCTTTGTGAGACTTATTTTTTTCTGTATCAAAAAATCTGGTTGCCTGATCCAATGCCCCAACAACCAACCTGTTTACTATCATCGCAACCTCTGATACACATTGAGCTCTTGTTGCTGGTTTAGTGACTTTGGTTGCCTTTCCAGGTTCAAAACCTCTTTAAGGGGCTCACGTGTGTACTTTTTTTTTTTTTTTTTTTTTGTAACCACAGATTTAAAGTGACTCAACAAGTTTCCCATGCAGCCTCAGCCAAAGAGCAACTTGGCAGAGTAAGACATGTCGACCAAGAACTACAGCCGGCAGGACCCTATGTCAGGACACATGGCTGGAGAGACAAAAGAAGGGGGGGCCACGCCAGGGTGTTTTAGCCACCGGGTGGAGGAGTTACCGACCGGCTGCGAGGTGAGTGGCGCCGTTTCTTTGAGGAGGAGGAGGAGGATGAGTGGCTGGTGCCGGCTGCGTGATGGTTGCCCCCGCTCCCTGCGCTGCTTGCATGGTGGCCTGATGCCCCACTCTCCCGAGACTTTTGGTCCCAGCGGTTCTTGCGGCGGTCTCGGCTCGACCGCTCTCCCTTAGGCAGGATGATAACGCCCGTGACCCCCTCGTCGTCTGAACCCGCCCCTTCCGAGTCTCCCCCAAAGCTGGTGATGAATTTTATGGTGCCAGCAGCCGGGGGTGTGGCTGATCGGGATTTGGAGCGGGAGGACGAACGCCGGTATGGTGCATAGGTTGGGCTTGCCCGGGCAGCATAACTGCATTAAAGAGACAAAGTAACATCAGCATGATGAAATCTATAATAAATCAAGAGGCACTATTCATATAATCCTATATAATTTCTTAAATACAATTTTCATAATTACAAGTTGTAATTCGGACAAGATCAAACTGAAAAATATAAAAAGAAAAAGAACTAGACAAAACTATAAACCACATCAAATATAATGATTGTATGTACTTCCAAAAATTCAATGAATATCAAATATTGATATGAAAACTAGGAATAATAACTGACAACCACTGACCTAGGTGGACTGAATTTCCTGTCCATGTGTTTCTTTTTCAGGGCACGCCTTTCCTTACGAGACTTTCTACCCTGAAATGTCAAGAAATTATTGAAAATTTATATGAACTTACTAATATTCCTGCAAAATCATCATGGCATCCTACACAGTAGCCGCATACCTCTACCATTTATATTCTCTCAATACAGAGCCTGGACTGGTTCCATAATTGACAACAAATCTCAAGGGAGATCTAAAAGATCTGTCTTACTAGACTATCTGTAGCAGAAGTTTGTGAGTCTTTGTAAAAAAAAAAAAAAAAAAAAAAAAAAAAAAAAAAAAAAAAAAAAAAAAAAAGGCACATAGCCCACAACTTAAATTACTGTAGGTGTATCAATAAGTTTTACATTAATAACCATTATATTTATGTATATGTACTATGATGCATAACAACCTTACTGATGGATGGCTGATCTACCATTTGAATGAGTGAAAAAAGTCTTTGTAACTACAACCAATCCCATCA
>BOPN01000159.1:656950-659450 GCA_017312705.2 Penaeus japonicus
TTGAGTAGTTATCCAGACTACTATCACACTGTGATGTAATGGCCTGTAAGGCCCACACTCTGGCTTTTGATATGCTACTGTGACTTACTTTTACTTGGTAAATATTAAATATCACATCTAGTAGTAATGCCTTTGTTGTTCTTGACTACCATCAAATTATTCTTATTCTGGAAAATGACCAAAAATCCTACATTTGTTTGTGGATATTTCTGGTTTATCTTATGCAAATAGAGATTATTGAGCTCTATAGAAAAGCCTAATGAAAAGGATAAAGAAACTAAATCAATTCTGTTTTCTTAAACTGGTTATATGTAGAAAACATAGCAATGTAAGAACCCTCTATTTTTCTCTTTGTTAATTTTTTTTTTCTACAAAACCTTTATATCAATGTTATGTTATTAGGGAAGGTATAATATTTTTTTCCTTTTTTCTATAAGCATGAGGGGATGATTGGTGAAATGGTTCAGTATCTGTGGCCTAAAGGATGGCAACTGTTTGTTAACCCATTGCGGACGGGTGTCATGACATACATGATGCAGGAGCTTTGGCCTGATTTTGGTGGTTTTGGATCACTGTGCTATTTTATTGTGCTATGAGTAAGGAGTGAGTGATAATGGCAATTGCAGACTTAATTGCTATAATTACCATAATATCAAGCAAACCTAACATCCAAAACCTGTATGGCACCACTTTCTTCTAGCACAAGCAGGAGAGAGAGCCTTGAATGGCACCCATCCATGGTCTCTAGCAAGCACTATCTTTAGAGAGTGATGGCACACAAAAAGTTGACAACCTCTTGCTCTAAAGTACCACCAATGAAGGATGTACAGGCAGAACAAGAAGAGGAAGTTGACTCAAACCATGTCCACTGTCTGATATGTGCTCCTGTGCCAATATGGATGCCTTTTACTGTGGCACTCACACTTATAAGCACAGGTTTCCCTCCTCTTCTCTACCTCTTCATGTTCTCCCATAAATCAGTAATACTTCTATCACACTGAGTATAAAGAAAATAATGAGCTGATATGGATCATATACAACAATTTTAGTCAACTGCAGCATTAAGAGCCTGTCATATGGCACATATAAGTCTCTAAACTCAATAAAACATACAAAAAATATAACACAAAAATAGCTCTAGTTTTACAATGAGTGACTGAAACAGTGGGAAGATTCAAATTATGTTGCTTCAAGCTGCCTCGCTCTGAAATAAAACCCATCTTGAAGACTGGGTAAGCAAATCTATCCCCCGTCCGCAATGGGTTAACCCATTAGCAGCCAATGGCATGATTTGCTGCCAAGGCAGAGTCGGTCGTAGATGCGGATGGCACCGTGCCAGACAATGTAAACCCACCATCCTACTGCATACATAATTTATTAAATCCAAGACCAATGGGTTGAGGCCCAAAAACTTGAAAATTAAGCAGCGTTGAAAAATAATTAAAAATCAACTCAATATACAACTGACATTTACTTTAAAATTTGTTTTCAACATTTTGACAATAGGGATTGGATCATCCGCTATGGTTGTGTAGATGGTTTCAGAAGTGCCTAGTCACCAAGGAGTTAACAAGTACGCCTATGTGACCTTATCCTTTTCCTGGAATTTTCATTCCTATTACTATATTCATGGTTACTGTTATCCTTCCTATTGCTATTATCATTATTACTATAACAGTGGAAATGGCAATAATAGTAATAACTTTCTTTTATTTAATCACAATAATTCAAGGAACGGGGTAATCAGGCGAGATCAGATACGCTTATGTCACTGATGACAATTCTTGTGGAGACCTATATATGTAAAATTGTATAAAACAAAACCACACAGTACAGTGCATGTGTACATGCACTCATTGGTTATAGTGTTTTAGACAAGCTACTTGAATTTTAATATAAGGTTAATTGAGTAAACAATAATAAAATATTTGACAAATGCAGCAATGCTTTTATATCTATTTATTGTTGTTGACTTTCCTAACCTATAATACTTTCTTTTGCAAGGCCGCTGAAATCCTTCATCCGCTTAGATAATCTGAAAATGTTTCTACACAAACAATACAATATTGATAATAATAGATATAAAAAAGTAACTTTAATTTGCATAACGTGTGCATTTTCTTAAGATTCCTAGTCAAGTTCTCAACACGGGAGTAAATTACCTTTTCATTCTCAACACATGAGAAAACTCCAATCCTAGAGTTAAAGAAATATCTAACTAATCAGACTGTCCTAAATTACCCGTGCCATCAAAATTGGGGAGTTTCAAGTTCCCGAAATTCCCTCTAGCCTCGATTCTGTGCCCTTTCGTTCTACTACATGCAATATCATGCAATTCCCGTACCTCTCTTCTCTAAATAAAGCCTCGTAGAAAGCACTGGGATCCGACATCCACGTTCAAGCACATGAAAAATAGTTTATTGGAGTCTAATGCTAATATTGACAACTTCTCCTTCGCCTTCCTACGCTCGCCTTGGCGTTTGAAGTTGCGTAATTTTTC
>BOPN01000159.1:671950-696810 GCA_017312705.2 Penaeus japonicus
ACTTCAAAATGATTTATATAACACAATTTTCCTCTCCTTGCAGGGAGTTCCACCGCCAGAACAACCAGAAGATCGGCAAGCTCAACAAGGCTCTGATGATGCACCACATGAATGCCGAAAGGGAAAAGCAGAAGGAACAGGAGCGCATAGAGAAAGAACGTCTGCGCCGCCTCATGCTGGAGGATGAAGAAGGTTACCGTAAGCTCATTGATGAAAAGAAGGACAAGCGTTTGGCCTACCTCCTCACGCAGACGGATGAGTTCATAGCCAACCTGACAGAGATGGTCAAAGCTCACAAGGAAGATCAGCGTCTCAAACACAAAGAGGAGAGAAAGAAAGCGGTATGTTGAAGGCACTTGAGTTGCACCTTCTTAGCTTCATCATTTACTTAAAAGACAAGTCTCTTATATATGATGCAGATAGGTAAAAAGCACACATGAAGGCATGTCAGTTGCTGACATTTCATCTTTATTCCTCTCATTTCAACACACATTTTCCTCATTTCAACAGCGTGAAGAAAGGCGTAGAGCAAGAGAGGTGTCCGGTGTTGAAGGGGAAGACCCTCAACAGACACGTATCCCAGTTATCGAGACAGCTACGGGTGCAATAATGAGTGGGATGCAAGCACCAACAGCGGCAACCTTGGAGGTGTTCTTAGCCTCAAACCCCGGCTGGGAAGTACTGCCTGAAGAGGACACAGAGTCGTCCGATGAAGAGGAGGAGAAGGTAGTAAAGGAAGGTAAGAGAGAGGAGGAAGGAAGGAGGGGAGCCAAGTTAAAGAGTCAATGTAAGAGTTATTTTGTATTTAGCCATGGTTGTTATTTTTAAAGTTTATACCTTGTGGATTGCATCTCATTAGATTTATTTCACTAAGGGATGACTGTAAGTTGAGTTTATATATTGAAGAAATTTATTATTTATTCAGATGATTTGTTATAAAATGCAATTAGAATTAGCATCTAGTTGTATGATTAAGTGGAAGTAGAATGTCTAGCTTATCTAGAGTCTGAATTTCATTGTATTTCGTCATTGAGATAATACATTTCCTGTATAATCTCATAACTAAAAACTTTTCAAGCAGAAAAGAAGGAAGAGAAAGAGAAGGAGAAGGCACCCGAGGGTGAAACCAAGCCAGATGTCAAGAAAGTGGAGGATGATGAGTACCGGGATGTCACAGGAGAGAAGAACTACTATTCCATTGCACATACCATCAAGGAGACCGTGACAGAGCAAGCCACTATCATGGTCAATGGCAAACTTAAGGAATATCAGATCAAGGTGAGTACAAGGTATTCAGAATTCAAAGTAAAACAAATTTTAAGTAATTGGATCTATTATTGGCAGTTAAATTATTTATATTTGCTTTATTTTTATGTGTTATGTGTTTTTATTGTTTTTCAGGGTCTGGAGTGGCTAGTATCCTTGTACAACAATAACCTGAATGGTATTCTTGCTGATGAAATGGGTCTGGGTAAGACCATTCAGACCATTGGCCTAATCACGTACCTGATTGAAACAAAGAAAAACAATGGGCCATACCTTATTATTGTCCCTCTCTCCACCATCTCCAATTGGGCCTTGGAATTTGACAAGTGGGCCCCCACCGTGCAGGTGTGTAATTCTGTATTCTTTTATTTATGAAGATTGCTGATGAAGGCTGGTTTTGGTTATGAAATTTTTGCATCTTTTACCCCTAAAGTCAAAGCCACCTCAATAGAACATTAGCTTTTAAAACCTGATGGACTGTATTTTACCTTATTTTGGTTTGAATGGGATGTAGAAAAGTAACCTAGTATATTTGGCACTGTTTAGCATTTTCCTCCCTGCTGGTGTGCTGGCTATACAAAAAGCCATGATGTGATATTGCATCATCTGTTGTCAAGAGGTTAATAATATTTAAAAGAAAGCTATTTCTCAAAACATAGGGCACAGATTTATGCTCATTGATTTGGTCTTTCAGGTGGTTGTGTACAAAGGATCACCCCAAGTGCGCCGCATAGTCCAGAGTCAGATGAGAGCTACAAAGCTGAATGTCTTGCTCACTACTTATGAGTACATCATCAAGGACAAGGCTGTGCTATCCAAACTCCGCTGGAAATACATGATTATTGATGAAGGTCACAGAATGAAAAACCATCATTGTAAACTGACACAGGTAAGTTATTTATGTAGATTTCATATATTTGGACCATTTTCTGTTTATTTCATATTGTATGGTTGTTAAAAATGGTCAGGCATATCAAGAAAATGATGACACACGTGATTTCATACATGAATACATAAATATATATTTTGGTTTGAAAGTTATATTTTACTTCTAAGAATAGTCATGGACAATGCTATGTATATGTATAAGTATATTATTATATCCTTTTTTCTTTTCTTTTCTTTTTAGACACTCAACACATTTTACAATGCACCGCACCGTCTGTTGCTCACTGGTACACCTCTGCAAAATAAACTGCCAGAATTGTGGGCTCTCCTCAATTTCCTCCTGCCATCTATCTTCAAGTCATGCTCCACCTTTGAGCAGTGGTTCAATGCTCCCTTTGCCACGACTGGTGAGAAGGTAAGACTTGTCTATAGTGTTTGGTTTGCAATTGATACTGTTTTGGTTAGTTGATTGCTACAAGTTATTATTGTAATAAAGACTAAATATGATGATTGTAATGAAGATCATTCATTTATAACCCTTTTATATTTATTTTCTTGTTACAAAGTAATTAAGAAGATGCAAAATGTTTTCCCAGGTGGAACTGAATGAAGAAGAAACCATTTTGATTATTCGTCGTCTGCACAAGGTCCTTAGGCCATTCTTGCTTAGGAGATTAAAGAAGGAGGTCGAAGCACAGCTGCCTGACAAGGTATATTTTATTATATTTTATTTTGTTTAATATATGTATTTTTTCCAGTTAGGCTTGAATATGGGAGGGGAAAAAGCAACACAATGGTTTGTATATCTTTTTGCATCATGGCCCTTGGGAGTGGAAATACTTTATAACAGTAATATAATAAAAAAAAAAAAAATTATTGAGATGAAAAGAGGCCATTTTAGAAATTTATCAGTTGGAGAATATTTTGTAAACAAACTGCTATTTATCTAGGCATCCCTCCTTGAGGAATAATAAAATGGATAATGATAGTAAAGAAAAACTCCTATTCCAGGTTGAATACATCATCAAATGCGAGATGTCAGGGCTACAACATGTGCTCTACAGACACATGCAGTCGAAGGGTGTCTTGTTGTGCGCAGAGGATAAGAAGGGTAGCAAGAGCAACACCAAGGCACTCATGAACACTATCATGCAGCTACGTAAATTGTGTAACCACCCCTTCATGTTCCAGCACATTGAAGAAGCTTATTGTAATCATATTGGTTTTGCTGGTGGCATTGTGCAGGGGTAAGTGGTTTTCATGCAGTTCTAAAGATGTTTTATTTGATTATGCTCATTTTGATTTGTTCTGGATGTGGTAAGCCAATTACTTTAGAAGAGGGCAAGTATTTGTTAATTGAAAATGTTGTAGGTAAAAATATTTTCCGTTTGAAAATGCTGAAGATAGATTGCTCATAAAAGGTGTGTGGATTGAAATGGAGAAAGCCATTTGTTTTTGGACAGTAAATTAGTTATTTTATTTATTATTATCATTTAACATATTTATCACAGACTTAAATTTTTTTACAAGTAATAGGTGGCTAGATATTAATGCTTCAATAGCAAATAACATTGTAGATATAAATATATAGATATATTTTATAGAACCTTAGGTTTTCATGTCTGTCCCTTTCCTCCTCAGACCTGATCTGTACCGAGCATCTGGCAAGTTTGAACTCCTTGACCGTATTTTGCCCAAACTGAAAGCCACTGATCATCGTGTACTCCTCTTCTGTCAGATGACACAGCTCATGACAATCATGGAGGACTACCTCATGTTCAAGGGATTCAAGTACCTGCGACTCGATGGTATGATTTAATCTTTCTGAGAAGGGTATTTGTCTAAGATGAAAATAAAAATTGTGTTGGTGGAGCTGGTAGATCATTTGATTTACGTCTTGGTAACTGATGTCATATTACTAATAGAAATTGGGCTTTATAGTAAGTAGTTTTTTTGAGAAATGCTTAACCTGGATTGAAAGGGTAGATTGTACTTATTATTTGTCGCATCCCTTCAGGTATGACCAAGTCGGAAGATCGAGGAGAACTTTTGAGAATGTTCAATGAGTCTCGGGAGTTCTTCCTCTTCTTGCTCTCCACTCGAGCTGGTGGTCTGGGTCTCAACCTCCAGTCTGCTGACACTGTAATCATTTTCGACTCTGACTGGAATCCTCATCAGGATCTCCAGGCTCAGGATCGAGCCCATCGTATCGGTCAGAAGAACGAGGTGAGAACTGTTTTTGCATGTTGCTCTCATTACCTGTGGTAATGTCTATGTATTGACTTTCATATATCTTATGATTTGAAATAAACTTGTTGTTAATACTTATACTTTGATTATGCTGAATGAATGCACTCAATATTTTTATTGTATAATCCCCTTTTACTGTAGGTGCGAGTTTTAAGATTGATGACTGTGAACACTGTGGAGGAACGTATCTTGGCTGCTGCCCGATACAAACTGAACATGGATGAGAAGGTCATCCAGGCTGGTATGTTCGATCAAAAATCTACGGGGTCAGATCGTCGGCAGTTCCTCCAAGCCATACTCTCAAATGACACCATAGAAGAAGAGGTAAGGGAGAAGTGCCAGGATATGTAGAATGTCAATGACATAAAAGAAAAAAGTACAAAAAAACAACAACATAAGTTGGGATTTGAATCTTGTGTCCTCATGCCCAGTCTCTTGATTATTTACATTATTTTCTTCTTGTCATCTTGCAGGAGGAAGATGAAGCCCCAGATGATGAGACGGTGAACCAGATGATTGCTCGTGGCGAAGATGAGTTTGAGATCTTCCAGAAGTTGGATACCGAAAGGAGGGTGACAGAAGAGAAGCCTCGCCTCATGGCTGAAGATGAGCTGCCTGAATGGATGTTGAAGGAGGAAGATACGGTGAGTCAGTGAGAACAAGTGAAGGGATGAGTCACAAAAGGGGTTGGGAAAAATGAATAAGAGGAGCGAATTATAAAAAAGGAAATGAAAATAATAAGTGTGTGGAGATTGAGTATTGTATAATGTTATTTTAATTGTAAAAAATAGTCTGTAAGACCAAAAGATTATTGGGAAGAAAAATCAATACATATCTAATACAAAATTGACAGCATCCACTGAAAGTATTAAGAACTAAACTGTATATATGAGTAGTAAAGACTGTTATAGCTTCATGTATATATATATATATATATATATATATATATATATATATATATATATATATATATATATATATATATATATATATATATTTATTTATTTATATATTTATATTTATATTTATATTTATATTTATATAAATCTATGTATTTATTTTTTATTTATTTTATTAATTTATTTTTATTTATTTATTTTTATTTTTTTGATAATTATACTTATGAGAATAATAATAATAATATGTAAAAGTTATGAAAGTAAGATTTTTCTCTCTCCATATTACAGGAAGAAGAGGAAGAGGAAGAACCAGAGGAGCTGGGAGACCGCCGAGCTCGAACCAAAAAGGAGGTGGATTATTCTGATAGCCTGACGGAGAAGGAGTGGTTGCGAGCTATTGGGGTGAGTGTGTGGACGGACACAATGCATGTATGACAGACTGCTGCTCTGTCAAATCATGCATATCTATTTACTTTCTGAACGAGAATACAGGGGATTGTTTGAACCTGCTGTTGCGACTGGAGGGTTAGCTTCGGCAAGTGCATTATTATTAAAGGACGAATATCTTATGTTGAACTGAGATCGACCTAAAATTTTCATATGCATCTGCTCTATGTTATGAAATGTTTCATGAAGCTGCTTGAAAGATGGGTGAGAGAATGTTGAAGAGGAAAAGCATTTGCACTCTTTTTTGGTCAGTATATTTAGAGTACTGATTTCTGTTCCATGCAGGCAGTAGAAGAGGATGGGAAAGAGGTAAGAGGAGTTTTGTCAGGATCTAAATGTATTCAAACTATTATAAAGAGAATGGATTGAGTTTAGTGTTCCTCCTTGTTTGGACATTATTATTGTAATTGTTATTTTTCTTACTGCTTTGCTATGTTTGGTCCCCTTTGCCAAGGAGCACGTCATACTGCAGGCTGAAGTAATTCCCAAAGCAAAATCAATAGATTTTTCTTCACTTTTTTATTTTTGGTATGGCATTGGATTTGATTATCACATGGCTTGAAAGCAGTCACACTTTTTTCTTAGATATAGAGTGAGTGTCTTCTGCTAAAAGGTAGTTTAATCTAAGCTCAGAGAGGTAATTGGCTTTGACGTTAAATTATGTTCTAACCTTGTTGTAAAGCACTTTGAGAACCTCAGTGAAAAAGATGATATTGAAGGAATGTGTTCTATGTTGCATTCAGCATTCTGTAGTTAATATTATTGCAGTCCAGTACTCCATAGTAAATATTATTGTAAGTTTAATTTCTGTGTAGTAATATGCTTTGCTTTTGGTGTGATTGCAGGTATACAATACTTTTTTAAATAGAAATAACAGAATTAACAGAAGTAGTCTCCTTATTTTCTTATCAAAATGCATAAGGTTTCTTTGTTACCTCAGACCAGAGTGTTACTTGACATGCGACCGTTTTCAGGCAATGGAAAATGATGATGAAGAGGAGGCCAATGGGAGCAAGAGCAAGCGAGGCTCTAAAGGCAAGCGCAGAAGGATCGATGACGATGATGATGATCCAAAGCCAAAGAAAAGGGGTCGTCCTGCGAGGGAGAAACCAGGCCCCAAGAACAAGCGCCTGATCAAGCAGCTGAAGCGCCTCATGGACATAGTCATCAAATATGAAGACAGGTAAAAGCTCACTTGCCTCCACTTGGTGTGAGGCATTTTCATATGTTTGGGAATTTTCTCATTTAAAGCAACCCAGAGTTAGGGATTGTACTCTGCTGTGTATTTTGTAAAGTAGATAAAAGTTGTTTATGATAAGTGTTGGATTATTAAGCATTTTGGCATATGGGTATGTAAGTGTCTGCAAACGTATTTTCACACCACAAGTTTCTGCAAGGCCTTGGAGCTCTCCAAAAGTTCATAAGATATATATTGTGTATATATTTATATATGCATGACTTCAGATTGTAATTTAAAGGTAGAGAGTAGTGCTCAAGTTTCTTGTAAATTTTCTTTTCTTCGTAAAACTGTCTCTATTATGAAGTAATGGACTTTTGTCCCATTCCTAGAGTGTGTTAACACTGTTGTCTACTACATAAAGGAGAAGGGTCTTTTTGTGTGTAAAAGGGTATCCATGCAGCTGTTTTAGATTGGATGGTTACTAAACTTCTGTAGTGGAGATAGTTTGTGTGAGACTTCATTATTAAAAAAGAAAGAAAGAAAAAAAAATGAACAGAAGAAAATAAAGAATTATGTCTTGGTGTACACTTTCAAAGCCCTCTCCATTTGTGCTTTCATGTTCGCTCTAGGACTAGGACAAATAGTTCGGGAAAGAGGTGAGTTTGTATGGATTATTATTAATATTTTAAAATTTTATATTTTATTTGATTTTTTATTATGTTTTTATTCATCCAAGTCCATGAATTGGGACGAGTCTCAAATACCTTTTTAATGGCAAAGATTCCAGATTGAACTGGAATGTGACTTTAGGTAGTTGACTATTCTTCTGTATCATTCACTGATGACTCAAAAATGTGATGGATCATTCCTATTAATCGTTACAGTAATAATTATGCAAAATATATCATGGTGTGACATTGCTCTAGGTAAGTCCAAGACACTTGCATTTGGGTTATAGTTCTTGTCATTAAATGCTAAACTGCTATTGAAACATTTATTCTTTAACATCCAGGTTTTATCACTAACCTAAAATGCTCCTTTTATACAGTGACGGAAGAGTACTGAGCGAACCCTTCATGAAGCTGCCCTCACGCCGAGAGTTGCCAGACTACTACGAAGTGATCAAAAGGCCCATGGACATCCGCAAGATACTCAACAAGATAGAGGAAGGAAGGGTGAGATTAAAGCTCTGATTTTGGATCTCAAAATGTCTTGTCATGCATGCAGCTCTTCTGAGTGGGATTAATTTATCTGTGGATAAAAAGAGAAGAGGATAAATTCAAAAACAAATTGATTAGTATTGTATTTGTTTTTTAGTTATATAGTGATTTTAGCATGAATTACAAGTTTCATTTTATTTAGGGCAGAAAATATTAACCCATTGCGGACGGGGGATAGATTGGCTTGCCCAATCTCCAGGATGGGTTTTATTTCAGAGCAAGGCAGCTTAACCCAATCACGCCGGTTGACGTGATAGCACGTATTGTGGTTTTCGCGTCAGACGCCCTGGACGAGCTATGAGGGGAAGCCGCGCGCTCGGGTAGAGCGAGCGGGCAACCCAGGCTCGCGGCTTGTGAGCCCGAGAATCTTGAGGCGTTAGGCTTATGCGTTTGAGAACCCCGGTATTGCGACCGCGCAAAGCCGGAACTGCCCCGGCGTGAATGGGTTAAAGCAACAATTGCTGTGCCATCGCTCTCTAAAGATAGTGCTTGCTGGAGACCATGGATGGGTGCCATTCAAGGCTCTCTCTCCGGCTGGTGCTAGAAGAAAGTGGTGCCATCTAGGTTTTGGATGTTAGGTTTGCTTGATATTATGATCATTATAGTAATTGTGTCTGCAATTGCCATCATCACTCACTCCTTACCCATAGCACAATAAAGCAGCACAGTGATCCAAAATCCCGGAACGTCATAAATGCCATGATGCCCGTCGTCAGGCCAAAGCACCTGCATAATGTATATCATGACACCCGTCCACATTGGGTTGATTTATAATTTTCATAGAACCAGACTTATTCCCATTTCTCCTATCTTCTTTTCCCATTTTTTAATCATATATTTTCTTTAATGACTCCCTACCTTTCAGTATGAAGACTTGAATGACGTGGAGAGCGATTTCATGCTTCTGTGCCGCAATGCCCAGGAATATAACGAAGAAGCGTCAATCATTTATGAAGACTCCATAGTCATGCAGAGCGTGTTCCTCAATGCCCGTGAACGCATTGAGACGGAGGCTGATAACCTCCCAGAAGAAGGTGGGGCTGATGATTTTTGAAGGAATATCATTTTGTGATTATTTTTAGGGATTTATAATTATTGTTATTATTATTACTTTTTTTCTGCTTAAAAAATTCTGCCATTTAATGTTTAATGGTGAATGTGCTTTATTTTCTGGCAAGTGGTCTTTCTGATGCTATGGCTTTTTTAGTTATTTTATACTCTCCAGTGCTTTTTTAGTTGTTATGCATTTGTTTATTGTATTAGTGGATTGGAAAACCTTCACAAAAAATAAAAAGTTTATCAGAAGGTAGAAAAACAGTTTTGATATCAAAGTATTTTTGAGATATATTTTGATTTTAAAGCTGTAGTTAACACCATTTTGATAAACTTGTTTGATTAAGTGTAACCTTATTTGTCATTGTATTAACATGGCAGTATGTTTTTGCCATTCATAGTGTATTGGTATGTATTGCTTAGCTCCATAAATATGTAGCATATGGAATTAACAGTGAGATACATGTGTCAATGAGTTTGGCTTTTTGGCAGAAGATGATGACGATGATGAGGAAGAGGAGGAGGAAGTAAGGCCCAAGAAGGGAAAGAAAAGCAAAGGAGACAAGGGGAGAGGACGAAAGAAAAGAGTGAAATATGCCGATGATTCAGATGATGATGATGATGATGATGACGATGACGTGAGTAAGAAGGAAGTAGAGTGAGAGTTGTCATAGAGACTTGAGGATGGCACCAGGGTTGATTAATTAAATGATTGATTACATATGATGGTCTAACGCTTGTCGGAGAGCCATGCCATTTCCCGGTGAAAAGAAAAACAAGGATAGTAAAGATGTTGGCTTGGCTTGGCAGTTTAAACTGTTTTGTTATTTTAAGGTTAAAAATAGAAAAGAGGTCTTGTAAGTTTATGACAGAATTAGTATTTATTTTTATCATTATTACCATATAATAAATTACTGCAGGCAAATGCTGAAAAGTGATCTCAAATATCTGTGAGTAACTGACCCTTTATTTTTATTTTATGCAGCAAAGCTCACCTTGTATGTTACATGTGAGGAAACTTTTTTTATTAATTTATTTTCTCCATGAGAGACTTTTGCTTTTGAACTTGAGTCTCGGCTAATGAATTGGTTTTCATTTTTTCTGTGTATTTTTTCCAGTGAAGTGATCAAGTGTCATCAGGTTGCAGATGCAAGAAAGGAGTGTGAGAAAAAAGATTCGGGGGAAGATCTCAATTATGGGTCAAATTACTTTCAAATTTGCCGTCACTCGAAGTAGACCAGTTGGGTGAAGACTATCCTAAAAGCTCTTCGAGAGAGAGATACTACATTTATCAGTTCAATTTGGTGTGCAACTTGCTAGTGTCAAGATTGCCGTTTTGACATGTGATTAATTTCATTTTTTAGGGAAATGCACTTTCTTTTTATTGTGATTATTGTTTTTTTAATGTGGGAAGTTGTTAATGGCATTAAAAAAAAATTCATAATCTTTTTCTGGTAACTTGCATAGTAAAGGTATAGGTTAGTGACAGATATTGCTTCTAATGATATTGTCAAGAAAGACTGGTAAATGCTTTCATAATGACTGGTAAAATCTCTGTTAATTCCTGCTGTCACACGGAAGTGTCATGGTTAATAAATGACTTACTTGGTGTTTGTACATTTAAAGTAAAGATGGCTGAAGATAGAAAAAGATGGAGGGAAAGTTAGAGAAACTGATTGATAGAAAACAGTCATTATCAGCCCTTTTATTTTTGTATTATTAATTTTAGATAAATTTTTAATTTTTATTTATATATAGCAAACCTTGAAACATTTGTCAAAAGCAGATGTAACAGCAATTAAAAGAAAGCACAAATTTATCTCCAAATTGTCTTTAAAAAATTAATGAAGAAAGAATTTTACACCACAATGGCAATGGTATTTTATGTAAGATCATTCCAGACAAAAGACAAAGTGCATAAAGATGTTTCATGTTCAGACTGAGATTGTGTAATCATTGGAAGAGGTAACTAGTTTAGTTTGTTTGGTAATAAACATGGATGCAAGCTGAACTAAATATTCAAAAAATGATGAATAAGACTACCTCTATTACAGGTTTGGGTCATAGGGAAAGAACTAGATTTATGGTGGTTTTCTGAATGAATGTATGGTTGTTATTTATAATTTTTTTTTTTTTTTTTTTTTTTTTTTTTTGTATTACTAGAGCAAGCATCCATCTGTAAGTGTCATAGTTTGCATAAAATTGTATATGAGTTTGGGTTTATTTATACTTTATTTGCAACTGCTGAAAGAGCAGAGAATCTCTGAATTATTCAAGCTTCCATACTTTCATTCCATGCTGTCTGTAGAATCTTGAGATGAACGTGTTTAAGCATAAAGTATTATAATACTTTTGTTTATTAGCATATTAGTCAACATGTCATGAAATAAAATATCAAAAATGAAACATTTTATCTCCTTCCAAATTCCTTTATTTATAAATTATTACATATAATTAAAATCCCTTTAATTGTTGGGTCTTACAAAGAAAATTCCAGACAGAAAATATTTTGTTAGTCTCCTACTGACTTCAAATCATAGAATGGCACATAACTTCTGAAGACATCACAAGACAGTTTGTAAGGGAAAATGGCCTGGCTGTTTACATGCTTTTACTGTAGGTTTTTAGTGTGTTATTAATTTTGTAATTCTTTTTATTCAGCATACTTGGCTTATTCAGAAGTTAGGTTGGATACCCTTGTCAATAGCTGGCCTCATGGTTTACTGTCAACATTATTAATAATTTAATAAAAAAAAGCTATTTTAAGCTCTAGAGCATATAAAAAGTGATAGAAATAAAAGAAGAAATTTCATCTAAATATTATAAAAAATAACAGTTGGTGCATAGTTATATCATCACTATTAACCCATTCACAATGGGGCTATTTCGGCTCTAAATGGTTGGAATGCCAGGGTATTTGAACGCAAAAGCCTAACGCTTTGGGATTCTCGGGTGCACTAGCCGTGAGCGAGCGCTTACGCTCGATCATCCGGCAAGCCGGCCTTGACTAAATATCTCTTAGCCAACATTTGACCCAAAAACCACTGAATGTAATAGCAAGTCAACCACCACAAATGGGTTAAGAAATGATTTAAAATAGTAGACATAACATTGACTTAACCCAATTCCGACGGGCCCAGCGATAAGTGGAAACCCCCTACGCCGGGCCTATGCAATATTGCATTGGGAACGTCATACATGTATGACGCCCCGGCATCGGGCATTTAGCTGTGTCACACAGGTGTGACGCACCGTCACCATAGGGTTAAATTTGTATCCATGTACCTAAACAGAGGGCACAGTAAGAAATGAAGCTACTTGGCCTTAAAAGAATCAGAATTGTATATTATTTTTAGATTTTATCATATCTAGAAGTTACATATAAGAAAACCAATTACTAGCATTATTTTTAGCTAATTACACTAGGGAATGGAACTGAAATGCTTTTGACAAAGAATACTATGGAATCATGATGCTACTGATTATAATAAAGTAGCAAGAAGAAAGCCCAGGTATTACAAGATAACCCATTTGCACCAGTTGACATCCTATCACGTGATTGAAAAATATCCCCAATTCTGGGTGACGTTCTGAAACATCAATTATATTATTGCTTAGTTCTGGGCAGGGCAGTTGTGACGTGCTGAAACATCATCAATAGAACTTTAAATTGTTATTAACCCTTTCCCGACGGGGCACGCGCTACGCGAAAACCCATACGCTGGGCCATTGCAATATTGCATTGGAAACGTCACACAAGCATGACGCCCTGGCATCGGGAATTTAGCTGTGTCACAGAAGTGGACGCACTGTCATCATAGGGTTAATTATGATTAATTTTCATAATTTCTTAGTCTGTTACTTTATTTTAAGTGTTTGAATGTCCCCCCCCCCCCAAAAAAAAAAAAAAGGGGGCGGGACATCAAAGAAAACTACATACCCTTGATGTCTTGGTAATTTCTAGTTCAGATCGGTTGAATAAAAAGATCAGTCAAAAAAAAAAAAAAAAAAAAATCTAATTGGTTGATTACCTGTGATGACACATCACATCATGTCACAAGGTATATGTCCAGACTCATATTTACATGTGTCATTATTTATGTTCTTTTTGTTTTGGAAAGGAAAGAAAAAAGTATGAAACTTCTTTTTTTTTATACCTCACAAAAAGAATGCTTCCACTTTCCATTGGTATTATCACATAGAAGTAAATAATATGGGCTAAGTTCAATAAAATAATAATAGAAAAACATTGGAGTAACATCGACTAAAATATTGCCTTTGAATATGGCAATATTTTTACATATTTTTACATCTAGACACAATTGTGCAAACCATAAGAATAAGACATTCAGCGTGGCCTCTTGCAGTGGGAAAATACCTCGTAACGAAGCATTATGCACTTGAAATCTTCCCGCACAAAACAGGAGTAGGTGAAAATAAGCCCCATTGTGAGTGGGGCTTAAAATGTATGTATTACTAATATTCAATTATTTTAACATGACAGTTGTTTGAAATTCCAAATTGAACAAAGCTACTGGATTCAAAGTGGACCCTGTTGTATTTTTGACATGTGATGTAAAAAAAAAAAATAAAATAAATAAATAAATAAATAAAAAAGCGTAATATGAAATGGAATGCTGACAGAAATCCATGACTGGAAAGCAAAACATGTCACTGACATTCAGATAACACAACTGGTCTTAAAAAGAGGCCACAAGAATTGCAGGAAGGGTTGACCAAGTGCAAGACAAAATGCAGTTTTGGAATAAATAGTATTATCATGAAGCATCTGTCAATCAGATGGGGCTAGCAAAAATTTATGGAAGAAAATGGGAAAGATGCTTGTAAGTCTTAAAAACTCAGCTGATACAAAGAAGATTCAGCTTCAGTAAGATCCATGCTGACACATGGCAGTAATTGCTAAACATCATAAACACTTTGGGAAGTGGCAGTAAAAATATAGTTTTAGTGAAGAATGATGGTGCCATGTAGGAGGCAGATCAAATTCTGGGACAAGAGGCAAGATTCACAGATATATTACTAACTATACATGGAAGAAAAATAACAGCACAGGAAGACAGTGACTATCAATTTGTGGAACCACTTTTAGAAATAAAAGGAAATGCAAGACAAGTGCTATTATGAATGAAGTATAAGCTGTGGAAAACCTTGAATGGATATGGCCTGTATGACAAACATTAATTAGATACATACATTTACCTATTTCTTTCCTAGATCTCCCAGACATGTCTACATCAGTATATTCAGCATATAAACCCCATGCAGACAGATGCCATGAGTCATGACATACATGACACAAGTTTTTAGCCTGGTGATGGGTGTCATGACATACATTTACAGTAGTTGTCATATTCAATATTTAACCCATTCCCGACGGGGGAATTCTAGCCTTGAATGTCCAAATGCCGGGGCGTTCGAATTATTAGGCCTAAATCAATTGAATGGCTGGCACAATACTGGGCCGCCCGGCAACTGGGCTTTTGAATGCGCGGTACACATGCTGTACCACCCGTCCTGTGTGGGTTTAATGTTAGGGGAGAATTGCTTGCTCTGTATATTACACCATGAGTAATGATTCTATTTTGTACCTAATGATGAGTTGCAATTATAATTACCATAATTGGTGTAATATTCACCAAAATAAGTTCATCTTAAAATCCCAAACATAGAGGGAACCACTCTCTTCTAGCATCAGCAGGAAGGAAACTTTGAAGGGACCCATTTCACGGTTTCTAATGAGCACCAGCTTCAGAGCAACAACATACAATAAGATGCTGATGTTGTGATCCAAAGTACTGCTGTTTAGGATGTACAAGTATAATGAGGTTTCCCAGACCATGTGCACATCTGTAAAATGCCTGTTGCTGGTATGAATACTTTGTGCTGTGCACTCACAGTGATCAGCACAGGACTCCTTCCTCTTATCCTTTTGATGTTATTTTTACTTGGGTGGTTATTTACAATAGTACGGGAATACAAAAAAAACATTTTTTTATCTTCCCATAAAACTAATACTTCTAAAACACCAAATATAGAGAATCTGTAGTGAACCAGGAGTATACTTTGAGTCAGAAGTTCATTTAACCCATTAGCAGCGGATGGCATGATTTGCTGCAAAGACAGAGTCGGTCATGGCCACGGATGGCACCGTGCCAGACAATGGAAACCAGCCATCCTACTGCATAAATATGAAATTAAAACCACGACCAATGGGTTAATTACCTATTAATGACCTTACTAGGGCCTGGCCTGGGTCAAACACAATTATGTAGCAATATTCATGATTGGTGAATTATTATATACCTCACTATTGTGAATACGTTATTTGTCTTTGTTTATTACAAGCAGGAGTGTGCTTTGTACACGCTCACCCAAACACCCTGTTGCATCTCTCTTTTCAAATGAAGGCCAATCAGGTGGCCATGCCTGGAAGAGGGATAATAAAAATGACCCTGCCCATGAGGGCATTTTCTGGGCTTAACAGGAAAACTTGACACTAATAGACACCAATAGCTGATCATGTGAAGGGGAAGGGTTATCTTGGACAGGTGTTACAATATTGTGCCAGCCATTTAATTGATTTAGGCCTAAGCATTCGAAAGCCCCGGCATTGTGACATGCAAGGCTGGAATGCCCCCGTCGTAAGTGGGTTAAGCTATTAAATTCTACATTATTAACCTGCTATCAACGGGTGATGTGTTTTTTGTCATACATGACGCAGGAGCTCTGGTCTGAAGACGGACGTCATGATGTTTGTGGATTTTGGATCACAATTTGGATCATAATTATTATAACTGCTGTAATATTAAGCAAAAGGGTTTCACCTAGCATCCAAAACCTAGATGACACCACTTTGTTCTAGCACCAGCAGGAGAGAGAGCCTTGAATGACACCCATCTACAGTCTCTAGCAAGCACTATCTTTATAGAGCACATAGCAAGTGGCTGACCTCTTGCTTTAAAGTACTGCAGATGAAAGGTGTGCAGGCAAAATTAGAGGAGGAAGGTGACTTAAACCATGCCCAATGTCTACAGTGTGCCCCTGTGCCAGTAGGGATGTCATAAGCACAAGTTTCCTTCCCTACCTCTTCATGTTACATTCATTGTGGATGGTTATATGTTTCGTATTCGTTCATGGCAGCACACAAATACAAAAAAGAAAAGAAAAAAAAATTAGCAGAATTACATTTTCAGTCAACTGCAGAATTGATAGGGCATGTGGTATGGCAGATACAAGCCTCTAATTACAATAAAATACATAAAAAATATATAAAAATGGCTGTACTTCTACAATGAGTGACTAAAAGAGAATGTTAAGACATAATTCTGTGAAGAGGAAAAAGAAAAGTACTGACAGTAAAATATCATAGGGAGGTCAGGGTAATGTGAACATGCTGATGTGAGTAAATCTTTGTTTTTAACCTACAATTTTTTCTAATCATACTAATAGTAATAGTTATATTTAAAGAGTCTCTACCAAGCACTTGCTTCAGAGCATTGACACAAAAATAAGATGCCGACCTCTGGTTCTAAAGCACCAGCAGTGCAGGAAGTGCAGGTAGAATAAGAGGAAGGTGAACCAGACAATGTGCATTCGCTGTAGTATGACCCTGTGCCAGTATGGATGCTCTGTGTTATAGTACTGCCAGCTATGAGCGCAGGTCACTTTCTCCGTCTTTTCATTAGGGATGGTTATTTTTTTCATAATTATTGACCAAAGCATAAATGAGAAAAAAAGTTGCATTTTGTCTTCCCATAAAACTATAACACTTCTGTCAGTGTAAGGAGAATAACAAATTGACATGGACTCCAGAATACAAATTTGGTCAGATGATCAATATAAGCCTCATAATATAGAAAAACAAAAAATTCTAGTATCATAACCAGTGAATGAAAAAGAATTAGATATATCACGTGATGCTTGCTCCCTTTGAAATAAAGTGTGGGGTGTGCTGATCAGGTGGCAGTGGGTGCTTGTTTTATGGTCAAAACCAGAAAAAGGTTTCCCTTGTATCTGAGTTAATATTAGCAATTTCAGATTATAGAAACTTCTATTTTACATTAAAGTTATCAAGTCAAATTTCAATATTCATATTATACTGTTTTCATATTTGATACAGTAATACTGCCAACAATGTACAAATTTCATAATCAATTGACACATATCTGCCAACAATCATGTTAAAAAGGGGGAGCATGGAAAGTGTAGTAAAGAATAGTATTTTTAATCAAATATTACATCTTAAAATTAATAAAAATTGTTCCTGAACCTCAAATCTGAGAATTGGAAAAATGCTTGCTTAGCATTTTATTTGTATAATTTTTACAGCTACCCTACTAACTAAAAATACACTTTTTATCTGCATAGACAAATGTAATAAAAAATAAAACTTTTCTAAATTCCTTGCACTGCAGCATGTACTGAGAAAACAGTACAATATTGTTTAAATAAAATCATCTATCTCTAAATATTTCTGGTATAAATATAACACAAGTACATATCTATAATTTCAAATAAACTAAATTAGTTTCTGCTTTATTACTAACGACGATAAACAAGGAAGTCTCTTCTCTGCGTATATTTCTCTGCAAAGCCCATTCCGCTCTCGGTGGGATCAGAAAAAGCAAACTCATCAATGGTCAGGAAATGACTATTAAGGAAGTTACTTCTCATCGCATCAACCAATGTTGACGCAATGCCCTTTCCTCTCTCAGAGGCCAAGACCCAAATCCTGCTAACTCCAGCCCACACTTTGAACCGTTTTTCAGAGCAGCATACCAACTGGCCTCCACCTTTAGCAGGTGATTTTTGTGGGATCACCTTGTGTGCTTCCCTTATTGTCTCAGCAATAAGGCAGCCTACAATCCTTTTCTCAAGCACATAGAAGAACACCTTTGTGTTTTCTTTTACACGGATCCCATTTTCAGCAAATCCTAGCTCTTGGTCGACTATCTCTCTTATCTCTTCCACCTTACGCCAGCAGTGCTGAGGATCTGTGGGTAAAACCATGATGACCCTTCCTCCATGATGATCCAGGTCCCTTACTAGCCTTTCCTTCTTCCAACCCTGAAGAATATAAGGGGAATGGTAAGTAACAGCAACTAATAATTCAACAATTACATGGAAAAAGAAAAAAGAAATTGCTACTAATACAATAACCATAATAATTCATTCACTTGCAACTATTTCTAACTACAGATGTGAAGATATATTTAACATAATTAAAAAAAGAGAAAGCAATAAAGAGGCAAGAAAAATAACAGCCATACTTATGGATATGCATAAACATTTACACAATTTCAAAAATGGTAAAGAAAAATTGTACAACTTACTATATATTTCAGTGTGTTGAGGAAGCTATTATGGTGGGCCTCATGAGAAGCTTCATCTTCAGGATTGCCAATCTCATATATTATACCACAAACATCACACTGCTTGGCGCCAAATTCCTTCTGTCCTGCATCAATCATCATCTGTGATCCATCACTTTTTCTCAAGGGGATCTTCTTCCCACCAGTTCTGATGGGGGGAAAAAAGGTAGATAAATAAATAAATAAAATAACAAATGAATAGTAATAACAGTAACAAAAGTAAAAAATCCAATGAAAATATGCTTGGCATTGTCCCTTCAAAATCATAAAACCAGAAATCACTAAAAAAAACAAACTTACTTGTTCATAGCTTTAGCTCCTAAAGCGGCCTTGTCTGAGAGCCGACGTTTTGGATCAAATATAGAGAAGAACTTTCCCTTCTGTGGACTAGTTTTACTGGGTGACCTTTTCAGTGCTCTGCTAGGTGATCTCTGTGGGGTGCCACCAGAAATAAGCTTCCTTGGAGATTTTCTTGGAGAATCATTCTGTCAGATAACGATTTCATTACAATGTGAAGTAATGACAGCAACACATTTGTATCTAAGAACTTCAACAGTTATTTTTTTTCTTTAGAAATTTTATTACCTTCTATAGTACTTGGCATTGTATTGAGAAATACTCAAGAATGAGAAAGTGGAGAAAAGTATATATACCAAAAGTAGTGTTCAAAATCTTTTTGCAAGCTTAAAATTGAAAAGCACTATCTTTCATTCAAACAAAAATATATTACCATATTGTCTTCAGTTAATCCACCAGTTGCTTTTCTTGGTGACCGACGAGGGCTGTCAACCTAAATATGAAAAGCATTTAAATAACTATCCATGAACATTATGGAACATTATGGAAACAAGTCACACTTTTACATCTACAATATCAAGAAATATTCCATAAAGAATAAAAATATCTGGCAAGTGCACATTTATTTACTATGCTTCCTACCTTGTTTTCTTTATCACCCATAAATGCATTTTTGCGGGGAGAACGTCGAGTGGCAGCCTAAAAGAAAGAACCAATATCAATTTAACTTATCTAACAAATAAAAAAATATACATTTTTAAGAAAGAATGATGATGAAAAATGGGAGCAAATTAAATAGTTATGACTAAAGATCTAAAAGTTGAAAAGATACTTGCATTTTCTGTCTCACACTACAGTTCTAAATTTACTGTATTTTTTTCTTCAATATATTGCAACCAAAAGAAATTTACACTGTAATCCAATGCATCTATATCTTACTTAAGATTGACAAGCAAGAATTACATTAATTCAATTTTTTCCCCCGCCCAGACTTTAAAAACCTCCTCCAAATTGACATCTTACCTGTTCCTTTTCTGAATTATCATCCCATTCCTGGAGAATCAACTCCATGTCCTGCAATTCCGAATTGGTTGAAACATTCAGATCAGTCTGGGAGAAATGCTTCTCTGTGCGCTTTCTGGGTGACGGAGTTCTGGCCCTTTTTCGGGGGCTTACTTTTTTCTTTGGGGAAGGTGTGGATGGAACTCTGGTCGGGACTGGCCGACTAGTTGACTGCACAGATGGCAGCAATGCCACTTGATCTAAACTGAAAGATTTGAGAGAATGTACCAGTAAGTATCAACACCTGTTTATTGTAGGTGGGTGATAACAGGGTTATGATGATATCCCCTTAAATGGAGCCTTATTTAAAAATAATGGCACTCAATAATACTACAGAAAATTTATTAAACGTACGTATGTATGTATGTGTGCGTGTGTGTGTCCCTCCTTGCTGAAGTTAGGTAAGCAACATTGGCCAACTATTCAGATTCCAGAGAATTTTTTTTAGAATAAAATAAGAGGAAATAATGGTATTAAACTTAAAGTAGCACCACCACCAAATTCGAGGTGCTTAAGGTAACTGTCCGCCTTTAGGCTAAGTATCGAAAGTAACTTTTTTTTCTAGTATCTTTATGTAGAGATGTTTCATAAAAGAAATGATTGATTTCAAGCTGTAAATAAAGGCATAATAAAATACAATGTCTTGATATAAAAAAAAGACACTACTCTTTGATGTGCCGACTTACGAACGTGAAAAAAATACTAATAACTCCTATGATGATGGTCAACAGGCAGTAGCAAAAATTATATTGAATTTTACTGTATTTTTTTTTTTAATGCATATTCTCAATCATTTACAAAAACAAATAAAAAGGAGATGATAAATATTTTTTGCTACGAAAAATCACCATGAATCCACTCGTCCTAACAGTGAAAACCTCATGTACATTGATAAAATAGTTGCTGAGAAGAAACTAATGTGTAAAAAAAGTACATTTCAAGAAAATACTGTCTAAAAAAAACGCATGACCTCACTTCACTGTTTATCACTGTTTTGTTTAATAATTATTTTCCCCTCATAGCAATCTGTACTATCAGAAGGGATCATTTGGTTAGTTCTTTTGAGAGAACTGTAAACCTCCACACCACATCAAAGTGATCCGTGTTTGTGAAAAAAATAGGCAGACGGCAGCCTTGAGGTGAGGTACACAAGAGATACAACTTCTAATCAGAGGGAGGAATATGCCTCACTCCCCTGGTTGTTCTTATTCTCCTACCAATCTTGTTGGCCAAAACCTGTCATTTTACTCTTTTTTTTTCCTTCTTGTGATAAAATTGCGTCTTCATTCACAGCACTCAACGCATACTAAAGAAAGACATGGAATGCTAACCAACCAATCATTATCTTGTATTACTTACCTTTAGATTTTAATTCACAGTACAGTTTTTGTTTGTCACTTACCTCAGTACAGTAGGAGTGAACAAATGTTAACTTTCCTTCACTTCACACAATGACAATGAAAAGTGGGATATTTGGAAGTGGACTGACTGTACATATAACCATGAACTTCATACACAAAAAAGCACTTACAGCACTGTAATGTCCAGCACCTTATAAACTGCAAAATATTTGTAATACTTAAAAAATTAAATATTAGATCTTCAAGCATTACTACATCAAAGGACATACCTCTGTGTCTTTGACTGGCCAATAAACTGGTTTAGTTCATCTTCAACAATGCGCCCAACATTCTTCTTCTCAAATGTTCCAACTCGCTGTTTTAGAGTGATATCACCATTTTTGGCAGACAACCTGTTGATAAATTCAAAGTTATAAGAGGTATACCCCCTACAAATTTTAATGTGTAAATTGCATCAGTCACACAGACTAAAGAGAACAATATTTGTTCAATGTTCACAAATGTTAAATTGCCTGACAATTGATGACAATAATATTACTTCTTAATGTAACTATCATCCATAGCAATTGTCTAGATCCTGTTCCTTTGCCCTGATTATAGTTCATCCCATAACAGTAGTGAAAACTATCTGTGGAGTGTCTATGTGGTTAATGTGTATTTGAAAAACAGATCATGAATCGCTGCAAGCAATCGTGAATTTCAACACCTGGTAACAAAATAAGACGAATCTTACTTAATGTTTTTTCCAAGCTGCACAGTTGCTGCTGCTCTGGATCGGCTCGTGAAAAACTTTTTGCTGCCACTTGGCTCCATGAGACTGGAGCCTGCATCCTGAAAGATTAAAGAATACAAGTTATTGAATGGAAATAACAAAAGAACAATTCATTGCCCTTTTTTCATACTGCAATATCTGCACTGATTACGTACTTAGTTCAGATCTTACTTTTTAATCAACAATATGCTTGCATCTACCAAAACAGATATGAAAGAAACTGACAAAAGATACATAAAGAAAAAAGGAGAAAACAATACAAATATCAGATGAATAGAATATAAAAAGACCAAGTTGGAAAACATCATTCCTACTCTACATCCTCAATTTAAGTAAAATACATGATACTTTATTTTCATTAAAGTAAGTTAATTGAATCATCATTCACATTAGAATGGTATTTCACAATTATATCAAATACTCTGCATCAGTAACTTTAATGCTAATATAAGCACAAGTATCCATATCTCCCTTGCTTACCTCATCCTCTAAGAAAGACATGCCAGGTGATGAGAGCACATGACGTTTCTTCTGTAGACCAGAAATAGAAAATTAATTTACTGACTATCCCAGTCATTTGTTATTATAACCAATATTGTCATAAATACTGCTAAGCCTATCTGTGTGCAGTTCAATGTATTTAATATTCTTTTAAAGTAAGAAACTGGAATACATGCTTGAGTACAAAGTAACAGATCACTCACATTCTTCTTTATTTTGAATTTACAAACATTAATAATACACAAACATTTCTTCCATTTGTTTTCATGTATAGAGTTCCACTTACCATTGAATATCAAAAATATTTATGAAGACAAACATTCATGACTCAAATTACCTTAAATATTTGTAAAATATTTTTTATATACCAAAACAGGGAGAGAGCTGCTTCTTCATCTATCCAGATTAATAAAACAAAGAAACCTCTAATCCATGTAAATAGGGGTATATCCATCTAAATATCCCTCTCTGGTAATATTTTAGAAAATAGTTTGTTAACCCATTAGCAGCGGATGGCATGATTTGGTGCAAAGGCAGAGTCGGTGATAGACGCGGATGGCACCATGCCAGACATGTAATTCAGCTATCCTACTGCACAGACCTTTTTTTAATACCGCGACCAATGGGTTAATAAAAAAAAATATAAAAAATCATAAAACCCCAAAGTCAAGTAATCACTCTAAATCTTTCTTTGTATTTCTATCAAGAAAAGCTCACCTTTTCTAGGGTAGTTGGGGTCTTTACTGGACTGCGATCTGAGGGCAGCCTTGGTGTGAACTTTCCTTCCTTCAACCGTTTTGCAACTGTTTTTACATCTCTCTTTTTCTGAGGAGATTCATAAAGGCACAACTGTTATCAAAATCGCAAGTCATATAGAGTAAAATTCCAAAACTAGTTAATTCTATCACTAATGTATTTTAACTAGACATTACTTTCTTAACTTTGAATGTCATTTAACTATGCACAAAAACATACAATATACACAGGAATACTCAACATAAACAATACAAAACTGGGGTCAATATAAGTTTTCCTCACTCATTTAGAAAACGGGGAAGGAAACTCTTAATACCTGTTCTTTTCCTTTTGCTTTCATTTTCGGCTTCTTAATCTTGTGTCCAACTCCCTTGTTTATCCCATCTTTGCGTGACTTGTGAACCCTTGGGCTTTGCATTGGCAGAGGTTCAACCCTTCTGTAGGGGCTTGTCACACTTTTAGGAGATTTGTAAAAACTGAAGCTGAACCCTGGAAGGATGATAAATTCAAATATATATTTCAATAATTTATACATGAATGTAATTTTTAGTAATAAATAGCTAATGATAAAATGGATTACACTTACAGGTATTAAAATGAATGACTGATATATCACTGATCACTTTGCAACACAATAAAGAGTAAAATCATAAGAAAATCACAGCTACCCAGATAGCACTCACCATTGCTCAATGTGACTCCAGTGGCCTCAGACGACCTAGGAGGTGAGACAGAGGCAAAGCTTGCAGACACTGGCGACTTCTTGATGGGTTCTTCCTCATCAATAAGTTTGATGGGTGGGGATCGCCGGGGAGTTGTTAAGACCCCACAGTCAGGCACCATAGGAGTCATTGTGCAACTCTCTTACACTGCACAAAAGATCAAGATTTTAGTTGAAATAAGCCAGTTGAAAGGTATGTGAAATACTTATTAATTTGTAACCTGCAGTAATGCTACACTGATTATATGTCTCATGCTCTAGCCAGTGTTAGAAACCCAAATTTGTTATTTGGTTACATATGAAAAGAAGAAAAATGAGAAGGAAAAATAGGAGGAGAATGATAAGAATAAGAATAAAGTGAGAGGGAGAGGGAAAGAGTAGAAAAATCTGATCTGTAGATTCCATATATTTTACATTATACTAAGTGCATGTCTGAAACTAGGTTTGCTTATTTCCCCTTTTCCCCCAACACAGCAACAAAGTTACAGCAGCAAGGGTGAAAATTAAAAGCACACATTTGTTATGACATACATTTAAACTCAAAAACCTAACAACTACCATTTCAAACTCAAAAGTATCTACAAATTTAAGTGGAAATAACAGATCAGGAATGCAAAATCAGAGAGAAGAGAGAGAAGAGAGAGAAGGGAGAGGTAGATAAAGAGAAAGGATAGAACAGAGAAAAAGGAGAGACAGAGAGAGCAAGAGGAGGGGGATAGAGGAGGAGGAGGGAGAGGGAGGGAAAGGGAGGGAGGGAGAGCAAGAGGAGGGAGAGAGAGAGAGCAAGAGGAGAGA
>BOPN01000160.1:30000-32500 GCA_017312705.2 Penaeus japonicus
GCTCACTTGGTCTTGCACCCCCCCCCCCTTGCAGCTCCTCCCCTCCGTATGGCGCGGGAGGATGGGAAATAATCCGTCTTCCGGTCTGTCTCCACCCGTATACTGAATCCTTTTACTCCCCTGCATTCGCCTGTGCCGGGTGCGCCCCTCCCTAGCGAGCTGGCTGTGCGAACGAGTCCGACAATGCGTAAATCATAGCGCCTCGCGGATTTATTTTAGAGGAAGAATTTCACAAGAGTTCGTTCCGCGCCAAAGTTTCCCACACAATTCGAACTTGGCAACTCAGGCGCAGCGAGGGCACGACGGTGTCCCTCTCTGACCGGTCCGTGGTCCCCCATATGTCCTATATGTCTCCCGCTCAGCAGCACAATCGGACGCTGCTTTATGGTGACACTAAACACGTCTTGGCCGACAAATAATCGGTAACACGGATTAAAACTGACTCGTATATCTGATCGAGCGTTAATGAAATGGTTCGACTCTCGGCATCTGAGGAGAGGTCAGGAGAGCGCAGGGTGCAGGTCGCTCGGACTGTCAGTTGGTTAACAGCCACGAGAGGGAACGCATCGCCGCTGCTCGTCCTTCTTCATCTCTCGCATCACGATCTGAAATTCGAGTTGCAGTGGTTGGTTGATCTATTGTGAATGAAAGATACTTTCAACGGGTGAATAAGTTTCCTCAGAACATAAATGAAATTGGACAGATAGCGTTATTTGAAACAGAACTGTCGTTATTGTAGTTATGGATAAAGGTACACGATTGTATAGTGAAGACAGAATGTCGTTCGATTCACCAAGATATTCTCATGTCACTATGAGACCTGCGCTTGATTCAGATCGTTCTGTCACCTTGTGTCAGTGAAGTGCATTCAGTTTTTCAATTAACTTCTTTCTTACTTCTCGCACGATGATTGGGAAACCGATACATTTCAACCGCACTAGAACGAATCATATTTCCGCTTAACCATGGAGAAAATTTGTTGTACAATGCAAAGGTGAAATAAACTCGCAACGAGTGGCACACACTGCGCTCAGCGACCATGAAATTCAAATTGGGGTTCTTAACCACACCCACTTACCGCGTGGACCCCCGCGCCCCCAGCCTCCTCCGCATGGACACGCCCCCGCTCACGCCGAAAAACGACCACGGAGCCAAACTCGCCAGCCACCTATGGAGTGAAACCGGGCCCGCGGCCGAAGCCAGCGCGCCCAAGTGTCCCCACAAAAATGACTCCGGGAAACTCGGGCTTTGGGTGAGCAGCAAGTGCGACGGCGCCGGCCGGATCTGGGCGAAGGACTTGCACAACGGAAAAAGCAACAGCTACGACCTGCGCAGCGCCGCCTCGCAGGGCACGAGCCGTCTTGGCGGAGGGACCCGCGACTCCACTACGTTAGTGAGCTATAAGCCTCTCCTTGAGTCCGATTATCTTCAGCAGGGATCAGGGGGGAAAGAGAGGGAAACTCCGCCCAGGATACGAGCCTTCAGTACGAGCTCGTCTTCATCAGCGAGCACAAATAGCAGTAGTATTAGTAACCCCTCGAGGACCAGATTCGAATCCTCAGGTCCCTCGAGCTTAGAAGACCCCACTCCTCTCATTAGTCAACGGAGAGCTAGCGGCTATGACGCGAGAGCAAATAGTCTCAGTAACAAGATAAATGCCTACAATAGCAGGACAAACAGCCTTAACAGTCGGACCAGCAGTCTGAACAGCAACGTCAGCTGGGGCAGTAAGACGAGCAGCAGCAGCTCGTCCAGCAACGACAGCAGCGTCAGGAGCGAACGCAACATCTTCAGCCGCGGAAACATCTTCAGCAACAGCTTCACCTTCGGCAACGGCGGCAAGAGGACCTCCCCGGCCCCCTCCGCCCCAACGCCCCCTTCCAGCGTCTCCCCCCTTGCAAGCACCACCAGTCACTCGGCAACAGATGACACCGGAGGCAGGGTGGCGGCGGAGGACCGAGGGGTGTCGGATATCAACGTGGTGGTGCTGGGGGACAAGGGCGTCGGCAAATCAGGTAAAAGTCTCGCGCTCACCCTCCTCTGCGGGGCGAAGGCGTGGGTATTACATGGCATCCCTTGTTCTAGCTGCCTCGCTTCATTGTGCTGTGCTCGATATCATTTTCCTTTCTGTGTTGTTCTTCATATAAGCTAATATAATAAGAGACATTTTTCCTTGTGCCATCTCAAGACTATGGTCGTTTTGCCTGTCCACACAAAAGGTAAAATGAATGTTCCCCTCATTGTCCTCGCTCCTCATACTCATCCTCATATCTAATGGCTCACCATAGCAGTGCAACCATTAGCACCGCCACATAAGTACCGCCACAGCCCAGAACAGGAGAGCCTTATGACCAGTGTCAGGCGCCTCACGTGCCCTGACATGCGGTCTCCTCAAGTTCCTCTGCAGCTTCGTCGTCGCGGATTCACAGGCACAGGACTTTACTTTACGCGAAACCGGTCCCTGTCAACTGCAATGTTATCATCGTAAACTTTGTCTTTA
>BOPN01000160.1:37500-42500 GCA_017312705.2 Penaeus japonicus
ATCATTATTGTTCTTATCATTTTTGTAATTACCATTATCATTATTATAGTTGTTATCATTATTATTATGGTTATTATTATTATCATAATTATCTTTATCATCATTATCATTATTATTACCATTGTTGTTGTTGTTATTGCCACTGCTATTATCAATATCATTGTTATCACTATCATTATCGTTATCATCACTATCATTACTATGGCCGGGCATATAGCCCGGGCGAAGCGACGCGACGTCTTCGCAAATCTGTCTGAACTGAACTGATCATAACTATTATTATCTTTATCTTCACCATAGTTATCATAATTCATATACTCATCATCATTGCTATTATTTTACTTACTTTATCATGATTATTACTGTTATTACCGTATTACTATTACTAGAAGCATCAATGATTGTCATTATTTTTCAACCAGCATCATCAATGTTATC
Source organism: Penaeus japonicus (assembly GCA_017312705.2). Taxonomy (NCBI): domain Eukaryota; kingdom Metazoa; phylum Arthropoda; class Malacostraca; order Decapoda; family Penaeidae; genus Penaeus; species Penaeus japonicus. The sequence goes on from BOPN01000160.1 coordinate 37,939, forward strand.
CTAATCATTATCAACATTTGCAGTGGTAATATTGTTGTCAATGTTTTTAACAGTATCATTATCGTTATCATATTTACTAATACTGCATATGCTATTTGCTTAATGATGATAATAATAAGCGTAAATTTCGAGAAATGTCACTTATGCAGAGAAAAATTATGACGATGACAATAATTATTATAAAATAGATAATAGAAATAAAAATAGTAACGAAGAAAAAAGTTATGATAATTTTAATGGTAATAATGATGATGATTGTGTTTTTATTATTATTACCCTCATCATTATCGTTGTTATCATCATAATCATTGTTATTGTCATTATCCTTATTATCGTTATTAATGACGATAATGATAATGGTAATGACAATAATAAGGAAATTTTTGTATCATCACTATTTGTTATTGTTGTTATCATCGTTTCGTTTTATTTCCTTTCATATTTGAGCTATGCCATTATTGTTTTCTGTTGTTTTCGTCACAAATATCATTATAAGTATTGATTTTATCACTATAATCATTATCATAATTTATCGCTAGTATAACCATAACTGCCATTGCTATCATAACAATATTGATAATACTGTTGTTATCATAATCATTAGTAGTAGTTTTGGTAAATGCTAGTAGTATCATTATCACTATCTATATCATTGTTCTTATGCTGGTTGTTAGTGCTATTATTATTCTTATCATAATTATTATTCTTACCTTTACTTGTGCAGGTTTTGTTGTCATTATTATTGTCATTATCCTAAGCATTACTGGTTCGTATTATCATAACTGTTTAATTACCGTTGGTTACTTGTGGTCTGTAGGTGTTATCGTTATCTACACTATTGCCAATACTCTTCTAGAGTTGTTTCATAATTCGAAAGTCATAATTTTCACAGTAAATTATTATGTAATTGGAAGCATACATAGATATAATGCATATGATTCAGCATACGTCTTACCTCGTTAAGGATATTTTCTTTCTATTTGTGACGCGTTCTTGTTAGGTTTTGCTATTTATATAAATCTATTTCAGGTTTAATTATTTCCATTACTGTTACCATTAATATTTGTAATATCATTGCTTTCTTATTGAAATCATGAGCATTGTTATGGATGACATTAATAGCAATTTTTACGCAACATCGGAAGTAGAAGTAGCAATTTGAATGTGTAATTGTTGGGAATTTCAGTTGTTATTTCATTATCACTGCATAACGAAAGTTCATTTTTCTTTAGCATTTCATTATCATAAAGCATTTTCATTATTCACTTCATTATCGTTGTTATTGTTAGTGCCATAATTATCATTATATATATATATGTGTGTGTGTGTGTGTGTGTCACTATTGATATTGTTGCTCTTATTGTTATTTTTGCTGTTGTCATTTTTACAATTGTCATATTTTGTTATTATTATACCAATACTATCCTTTTTGTTATTATGATCATGACGATTGATATCATCATCATTAATTTCATAAACATTCGTATTATTGTTATGGTTACTATCAGCATTATTCTGCGTTGACATTTTTTTTCTCAGAATTATGAGTGCTATCGCCATCATCATTGCTTTTCACTCCACCTTCTTCTTCATTCCTTTCACCATTTTCTTCCTTTCAAGTCCTCTTAAGACATTCCTTAAGGCAGAAAATTACGATCCTATCATGGAAAGCTTAATCCGTTTTTTGCAGTCATTTTTATACGAGATTCTTATTACACGTAAGCTGCCATGTTAAGCCTTTTTTCCGAGTTTAATGTTTGACTGCGCACGGGCGTGAAGGGGCGGCGTGTGGATGCAACGTTGCAGGGGTGTGGTGGGAAAGGTGTGTTTGAAGTTCGTGGGCGTGGTGGAATCTGGCGATATGGCTGAGTGTGGTCAGGATGGCCGGTGGAGTTCGTGGGTAGTGAAGTGTGGACGCGGTGTCGTGAAGAGGGCAGTCACGAGTATGATGTTACCTATAGAGTTTTTAATCTTAGAAGAAATATATATATATATATATATATATATATATATATATATATATATATATATATTTATATTCATATGTATGTATGTATGTATTTATGTATGTATATATAAACATAATCTAATTGAAGAAACATATAGTAAAGGTGTGGGTATGAAAGTGGGTGTGGCGACGGAGTTAAAAAGCGGAAAGTGCGGATATAAAGTCGTGCTGAGGTGAAACGTGTGTTACGAGGATGCAGCCACGACACACCCAGCCGAGCCGAGTGAATCACCGTGAGGGAGCGAGTCTGCAGGTGTGAGGAACCTGGCCTTTAGATCTCTTGCTCCCGCAGTGAGTGGAGAGGGGAATTTTTTGTTTCCTGTCTGTATTTTCTTTGTTGTTGCTCTTTATGTTTCTTTTCCGTTTAGTTTATGTTCACGTTAGTAGCAAATCCTGTGTGTTTTTTGCTTAAGCATTGTTGTTAATTGTTTGTTTATTTTTCATACTTACAACGTCTGTTTATACATTTTTTATTCTTCTGCAGCCCTTACATGTGCCCTTCGCTCCTTCTCCTCGTTTCCCATCTGTTGTGTTCCCCTACTTTTCCCCTCCTTTGTCTTTTGTTTCCATCCCTTAGGGTATTTACGGCTTCTTTCTCCTTGCCTCCCATTCCCCCTTTTTACCTCACATCTCCTTTGTCTTTTCTTCGGTCTTCTTGCACACCAAGTCTCATTTGTACTGAGCACTTATTTGTTTCTCGTTCCTTTTTTCTCTCTCTTCTCTTCTCTTTTCTTGTTTTCCTCTATTTTCTTCCTTGTCTTTTTATTTAATTTCTCCTCTCTTCCCTCCCTTCCCTTCTCTCTCCTTCCCCTCCCTTTCTTTTCTTCCTCTCCCTTCACTTGTCCTACCCTTTCCTTTCTTTAGTTCCCCCCTCCCTTCCCTATCCTTTCCCCTTCTCCTACCCCTACCCATTCTCCTTCCCCTTTCCTCCCCCTTCCTTTCCCTTCTACGTCTCTGTTTCCTACCCCCCACTCCCCCGCCCCTCACTAGGTAAACCGCCTTGACTACCAGGAATCCAGCTTCAGGTTTTGAAAATAATGGTAGGAGTTACGGCTGAAATATGATATCAGATGTAGTTTGCATATTTGTTGCAAAATAATATTGATGATCATAGTTGGTAAAGTTTCATTGGTTTTAAACTGTACGATATGAGGGTGGGTTATAGAGATGTGTTGATGAGAAAAGCGTAATGTGTGTCATGTTTTAAGGAAATTTACATAAGTAGGTGAATGTCGTGGTGTGCTATCACGTGTTGTGGCAGCAGGATTTTGTGATTTTACAGGAATATATGTGATTATGCAGTAATTAATGCATTAAGTACGTGAAGTTGCTTATCTTAGTTATTCCGTGTCTATACATAAATAGTTATCAGACATAAACATAATTGCATAAGTGATTAAGAAATATGCAAATTGTTTGAGGGAAATTTGTGAGCTATGAAGAAGATATAACCAAATTGCATTATGCACAATAGGGTAGCCAAAGGCGCAACGTCAGAGTGAATAGAGCATGTATGAGAATGGTGTAGTGGTAACATGCTGGGTGTGGGTGTAACTGGTTTGGGTTGTCAAGGGGATGTGTGGGTGGCGGGTGGGGGTCGGCAGGCAAGGTAAGAGGAGGCAGTAGGGAGATGTGTTTGAAACCGTCTTGAGGCTGAGCACGCGTGGTATCAGCTTGTAATGGCCTTTTCTTGATGAGCGACGTGATTGATATCTCCTCAGAGCCAATTCATTAAAGTCCCATTATCATTACGTTCATCGCAACAGCTTCATCAACCCAGCTCATCTATCTTTCCACCATTTCGAATAGTACGTTTTTTTTTTCCTTTTCTTTTTCTTTTTTTTAATCACATCCTCACATCCCAGGACTACAATTCAACTCACCACCAGCCCTCAGCTCCACCACATCGACATCACAAAGACGAACCACAATCATTACACGCCCATATCACACCTACAATCACCACACCGCCGCCCTGATCACCAGAACCACCCCCGAGAAAGAAAATAAAACACACCCGAGTGTTTGCCGAGTCTATTTACTCACACCTTCAGCCTCACGGATTACACAAGGCACAGCTTTCCTCTGACCAAACACACGGAGTCGGGTTGTTTGTTTTCGTTGCACAGGCTGGTTTCTGGAGGAATGCCCACGCAGTCCTAATTAATGACGATACCTGCAGGATTTTTTCACGTTTCTTGCATTTCTCTCTCTCTCTCTTTTTTTTTCTTTGTCTGTTTGTAATTTTCTTCTCTGTTTGTTTCCTTCTTTCATTTCTTTTCTTGTGATTCTTGACATTTCTTAATTTTCCCTTAATTTATCAATCTATGTGTTCCTTCATCTAGTCATTTTTATACATCTAATCTATTCAGATATATTTCTCTCTTTCTCAAAATCATCCCTTTTGGGGAACTAGATATTAGTAAACCATTAAGATAGAGTACTAGACAGGATCCGATAAAAAGATAATAAAAAGGACCTGATAAGGAAGAATGAGAAAATTATCCAATAAGAAAAGAAAATTATCCGATAAGAAAGAAGAAAATGATCTGAT
>BOPN01000160.1:60000-65000 GCA_017312705.2 Penaeus japonicus
GATCCCGAGATGGCCCGGGGTGGCGCGGCCAGACTCGGACTGTTATGGGGATTTATAAGTGTCTGCTCCCTCGCTTCTAAGCTATTTTGGGAGCTCTTATTAACGCTGCTGAGGTTGTACGTTGCGGCGAGAGTTTATTATCATCTATGCTAAGATTAGTAAACGCATATCGAACGCCATTCATTCAAGCTGACTGCTCTTATCAGCTTCATCTCATTTTCAAATGGTAAACAGCCTGGAGATTCGTTCAGTTTTCAGCGAGTAAAGAAAACAGCAACGATTATAAATGTATTCGAGTCTGAAAGCTAACAAAGATATGCATCTACTGCACAGATGCAAAGTTGATCGGAGGCAAGATATTTGTTTTCAACGCCAAGTAATTTGCATTTTCACTTGCAGCTATCACGGTGCGCTACCTAACCCGACGCTACATCGGAGAATACAGCTCTTCGAACGGTGAGTGTTTTATAGCATCTCTCTCTATCTCTCTCTCTATCTATCTATCTATCTATCTATCTATTTATCTCTCTCTCTCTCTCTCTCTCTCTCTCTCTCTCTCTCTCTCTCTCTCTCTCTCTCTCTCTCTCTCTCTCTCTCTCTCTCGCTTGCTCGCTCGCTCTCTTGCTCTCTTGCTCTCTCGCTCTCTCACTCTCACTCTCACTCTCTCCCTCTCTCCTTCTCTCCCACTCTCCCTTTCTCTCGATCTCTCTTACTCTCTCGATCTTTCTTACTCATTCCCTCACTCACTTACTCATTCCCTCACTCACTTACTCATTCCCTCACTCACTTACTCACTCATTCACTCACTCACACACTCACTCACACACTCTCTCTCACTCACTCTCTCTCTCACACGCATGTATTCCCTCTCTCTCTCTCTCTCTCTCTCTCTCTCTCTCTCTCTCTCTCTCTCTCTCTCTCTCTCTCTCTCTCTCTCTCTCTCTCTCTCTCTCTCTCTCTCTCTCTCTCTCTATCTCTCTCTCTCGCTCTCTCTCTCTCTCTCTCTCTCTCTCTCTCTCTCTCTCTCTCTCTCTCTCTCTCTCTCTCTCTCTCTCTCTCTCTCTCTCTCTCTCTCTCTCTCTCTCTCTCTCTCTCTCTCTCTCTCTCTCTCTCTCTCTCTCTCTCTCTCGCCCTCTATCGCTCTCTATCACTTTCGCTCACTCACTCACTCACTCACTCACTCGCTCACACACACACACACACACACACACACACACACACACACACACACACACACACACACGCTAGCTCTCTCTCTCTCTCTCTCTCTCTCTCTCTCTCTCTCTCTCTCTCTCTCTCTCTCTCTCTCTCTCTCTCTCTCTCTCTCTCTCTCTCTCTCTCTCTCTCTCTCTCTCTCTCTCTCTCTCTCTCTCTCTCTCTCTCTCTCTCTCTCTCTCTCTCTCTCTCTGTCTCTCTCTGTCCACCGCTGATTTCGTGCCCGTTGCTTACTTTCCCTCAGGCACTGTTTCTTCCCTTCTCCTATCCCTCTCTTCCCCCCACCTCTCCTCCTCCCGCCGCCTCTCCTCCTCCCCTCTACCTCTCCACCCCCATCTCGTAATGACGACCTTTCTCCCTCCCTCTCCCTTAAACAGCCCCGTTCTGCCATCACCTCAAAATAAGTCCCGCTAAACCTCCACTCTACCTTCCTTTTTGGATTTTCTGCCCTTCCATTTTCCTTTCCTGAGATGTATACTCACATTTCAATCGTCATTCAAGAGTAAGGTCTTTCACCATATATCTTCGTCCACCTCCGCTCCACATCTATTTAACTTTTATGAGTTTTCTTACCTCCTATTGTTGCCAACCCAGTCTGCTGGCGTGAGAGGGCGATCTCCCTTCACTAATAGCAACGTTCGATGCAAATTGAAGGCTTATTGCACTGAGGTCATGTCTACGTATCCATCTCAGCCACACACTCTCACTTACTCTTACTCTTTCTCTCTATCTCTCTCTATCTCTCTCTCTCTCTCTCTCTCTCTCTCTCTCTCTCTCTCTCTCTCTCTCTCTCTCTCTCTCTCTCTCTCTCTCTCTCTCTCTCTCTCTCTCTCTCTCTCTCTCACTCTCTCACTCTCTCACTCTCACTCTCTCACTCTCACTCTCTCACTCTCTCACTCTCTCTCTCTCTCTCTCTCTCTCTCTCTCTCTCTCTCTCTCTCTCTCTCTCTCTCTCTCTCTCTCTCTCTCTCTCTCTCTCTCTCTCTCTCTCTCTCTCTCTCTGTCTCTCTCTCTCTCTCTCTCTCTCACACTATCTCACTCTCACTCTCTCACTCTCTCACTCTCACTCTCTCACTCTCAATCTCTCTCTCTCTCTCTCTCTCTCTCTCTCTCTCTCTCTCTCTCTCTCTCTCTCTCTCTCTCTCTCTCTCTCTCTCTCTCTCTCTCTCTCTCTCTCTCTCTCTCTCTCTCTCTCTCTCTCTCTCTCTCTCTCTCTCACTGTAGTTCCTTTGCCTCATCCCCCAATAGCCTACATCTTACATACTTCTCTCCATCTTTTTTCTTTCCTTTTAGATCTTCCACACTTGGGCATTACGGGTATTTCACAAGAGCGTGGTTCATGCGCTGTTTTTGTTGTTCCCCGAGAGAGGAAATGAAATTTACAATGCTATCCGAGTGCCTACGCCTCATAGAATCTCTCTCTGTCGTGTTACGTGACTGTTTGTCTATTGTCCTACGCGTATGTGTTCGTATTCGTGTGTGTGTGTGTATTTATGTTGTGTGTGTGTGTGTCTGTGTGTGTGTGTGTGTGTGTGTGTGTTTGTGTGTGTGTGTGTGTGTGTGTGTGTGTGTGTGTGTGTGTGTGTGTGTGTGTGTGTGTGTGTGTGTGTGTGTGTGTGTGTGTGTGTGTGCATGGGCCAGGGTTTTAAAAAACAACCGTGTGACCCCCGAGTAATAAAAATTACTGTATTACCATTAAGCAGAGATTACATGACCGTAGCACATCTAATTCGTGGGCAATTAGCCACAGTAGAACCACTTTCCTCACTCCCTTCCTCATTAGCGCTGGTCATGACCGGACCGTTGATAATGCCTGTAATCGCTGTGCGAAAACTTAAAATCTCTTTCTATATGTTTTAGCTTTAAGATTTCAAGAAGATACATTGAAACTAATCCTATCATATTTCATGGCTCTTTAGACCTGATGTACCACCACAACACCACGGTGGATCACAACCTTACCCAGCTTCGCCTTCTGGACGCTGCTGCTGCTCAGGTGAGTCACAAACAAGCCCATTCACTGGAAGAGGAAGTTCTTCACTCGCTCACTCGCACTCTTCTCTCGTGATTTGGCTATAGGTCGATTTAGCTTTACTTTATCTGTTAATGATATACCCCTCAAGATTCTTTATACGTCAGCACAGACTTATCCAACTTATAAAGATAGATAAATAGATAGATGGATTGCTTTGCCACAGCTGTCTCACACCAGTGGTATTTGATACAATAGTGATATACTCTCTGGATCGTGTTTCATTCCTCTTTCTGTTTTCTGACCGCCATGATATAGGATGTCCTGCCTGGTGGATCTGATTACAAAATCATCTATAAATACTTTCTCCGACCTTGCAGTCCTCACTATTGCTGGATCAGCACCGGCGATGGGCAGACGCCTTCGTCGTGGTTTATGACGTCACTAACAGAACCTCCTTCAGCCACGCCCGGGACCTCCTGCACGCCCTGCACGCCCTCCCCGATGCCCGCCCTCTCTCCAGGAGTCATCAACCTAATTATGTCGAAAAATATTTCAAGCGTGACACTTACGTTGATGATGCAAGCAGCCAGTTGCCCTCTCATGACACGGGGTGCAGCCCACATCGATGTTCCAGTCCTCTGCAATCCTCCAGTCCTTCTCAGTGCTCCAGTCTTTCCCTGTGTTCCAGAGCTCATCAGTGTTCCAGCCCATCCCAGTGTTCAAGACTTTCGCAGTGTTCAAGCCGTTCCCAGAGTTCAGCTCCTTCGCGTTGTTCAAGCCCCCCCAGCTGTCCGAGTTCCTGCCGGTGTCCCAGTCCTTTGACGTGTTCCATGGCTCCTCGGTGCTCTAGTCCTTCTCACACTGACAATCCCGATCGGGAATCTCCCACTGCCAGCCAGTCTCCTTCGCCGCCATACATCAAGCAGCTCTTCACCCCGCCATTTTCCCGGGGCCTCGAACGGGACTCCTTTGCGCGAGAACCACAAAGCCTAAACGCCAGCCGCGATGACGACTCGACCACTGACGGCGGCACAGCTGCTCAACACCAGATGCAGTTCCAATACCAGTATCGTCATTTATATAAAATCGATACACAGGCGTGTGTTAATGTCAACTGTATTTGTGATCAAAATGATAACTGTAAACAAAATTGTGACAATACGGTAATTAACTGTGAGTCAGTCCACCTCAGAGAGAAGCAAGTCCATGATCTGACCAAGACCCAGGAATTGGAGACTCCTCCCTGTACTAACGCACCCTTCACAGTTAAGGCTTTGTTAACAGACCGCGACGTCTATAATCCAGACCACCCTGACCCGTGCACTCCCTGTGCTTGCATCCGGGACAGGGAACAGTCTTGCCCCTGCGACTCGGGAGCCCCAATGCATCTCCAGACACAATCCTCTCTTCAACTACTTGATGAGACGCGCCTGAGGAGCTACATGCCAGACTTTGTCCAGACAGTTAATTCAGATCTTATCACAAATACTGCAGATGCCACTGATCGGTATTTATCACAAGACCAAATGAGACGTGTGGGAAACACGTCTCCTCAATTCCATCTAAGTAGTCACGCATCTCAGGCGGACAGTCCAGACTGCAACGAAACTCCTGGAAATGCCTGTCAGAACGCCGGAAGTTTACGCGCGCCGCCACAGAACCGCGGGGACTCATGCGTGTCCAGCAACAGCCTGGACTCTTGCCAGCTCGTGACCGGCGGCTCAGAACATAACTCAATCAACCCCACTCTTGCACACGGCTACAGGATCACCCCGGAGCCTGACGACCACCTCTACCAGACGGTCCAGCG
>BOPN01000160.1:80000-100000 GCA_017312705.2 Penaeus japonicus
TGCGTATGTATGCGTATGCGTATGTGCATGCGTATGTAATGCGTATGCATGTATGCAGTAGCGGATGTGTATGCGTATGGATAATAATAATGCATATGCATGTATATGTACACATGGATATAATATATACATGCATGTAATATGGATAATATATATACATATACATATACATATATATGTACATGTACATGTACAATATGGATATGTGTATACATACATACATGTACATGGATATATATATACTGTATACATATACATATATGTATATGTATATATATACATATACATGTATATGTATATACATACATGCATGTATAGATATGTAATATATACACTTACATATACATGGATATGTATATATACATACATGCATGGATATGTGTATATGTACATACATGGATATGTATATATACATGTACATATGCATGGATATGTATATGTATGTACATGCGTATGCATGGATGTATATATGCATGCATATACATGGATATGTATACATACATATGCATGGATATGTATATGTACATGCATATGCATGGATATGTACATGCATGTATATGTACATGCATATGCATGGATATGTATGTATACATGCATATGCATGGATATATGTATACGTATATGGATATATGTATATGCATGCATATGCATGGATAATATGCATACATATGCATGGATATGTAATAGCCATGCATATGCATGGATGTATGTATGTGCATGCATATGCATGGATGTATATGCATGCATGTATGGATGTATGTACATGCATATGCATATGTATGTACATGTATGCATGCATGCATGTATGTATGTATGTACATGCATATGCATGGATGGATGTGCGTACGTATGCATGGATGGATATGTGCATGCATGTGCATGGATGGATGTAATGCATGCATATGCATGGATGGATGTGTAATGCATGCATATGCATGATATATACATACATATACATAGATATATATATATACATACATATACATAGATATATATATATACATACATATACATAGATATATATATATACATACATATACATATATATATATATATATACATACATATACATATATATATATATATACATACATATACATAGATAGATATATATGCATACATATACATAGATAGATATATGCATACATATACATAGATAGATATATACATACATATACATAGATAGATATATACATACATATACATAGATAGATATATACATACATATACATAGATAGATATATACATACATATACATAGATAGATATATACATACATATACATAGATAGATATATACATACATATACATAGATATATATACATACATATACATAGATATATATATCCATACATATACATAGATATATATATCCATACATATACATAGATATATATATCCATAAATGTACATAGATATATATATCCATACATATACATATATATATATCCATACATATACATATATATACATACATATACATATATATACATACATATACATATATATAAATACATATAGATATATATATATACATACATATACATATATATACATACTTATACATATATATAAATACATATACAGATATATATATATACAAACATATACATATATATATAATATATATATATATACATATACATATATATATATATATATACATATACATATATATATACATATACATATATATACATATACATACATATAAATACAATATATGTATAATTATGAATATGTATGTATAATAATGTATGTATATGTATGTATAATAATGTATGTATATGTATGTATAAGTATGTATGTGTATATATATAATCATGTACATGTATGTATAATTATGTATATGTATGTATAATTATGTATATGTATATATATGAGAGAGAGAGAGAGAGAGAGAGAGAGAGAGAGAGAGAGAGAGAGAGAGAGAGAGAGAGAGAGAGAGAGAGAGAGACACTTGCCTACAAAATGTCCAAAATACCATAAAAAAAAAAATAACGGTTAACATATTGACATAGCCCTTGTACCATAATGTAGGTTACCAAATGATTCGTATTTCTATTTGTAATTTACACTGCAGCACCAGAAACATTTTTATTTTTCTTACAAGTTTGAGAAAAGTGGTTCCTCACATACTCTGGGTTGCTGACATGGGTTTCGGAAGAATGCATGAACAATTTATACACCTCCATCCGGTTAGGTAACTAAAGTAATAAGGTAATTTGTGGTAGTATTATTAAACACTTAAAAAATATGGAGTTATCTTTTCCAGAAGTGAATATCTTGCGATAACAACCACCCTCTTTGATGTTTACATACACTCCGCACATCACCAATAATAAAAAAAAAAAATCCTAGTAGTGAAATATGAATCAATAAATACATCTTTAGTACCAACCATGTCATTTATGGTACGTGTCACTTCGTTTTGAATTGAATATAAATGAAAGATTTATTATATTTGTGACGCTTATATCAAATATAGTATTTCCATGTCCTCGGATCTGTTCTAATACCAAGGAGAAACATGAATTGAGAGAATTGGGAGCAGAAATTGCAGGATTTTCGTTGCGGCAACCTACAGTTGAAAGTTCTCACAATGGTTGCACATACCAACTGCTACAAGACTGCACCTTGTGCATCTTTTGCAACTAAAATTTTTTAAATGGGACCTTTAAACAAATTTATACGATACCTTTGTTACTCATTCCACAGAAAAGAACGGCAGGATCACAATCTTTCGAGTTATTTTTCGTTGCCATCTGTGAGTGTATTCTAGACTCCCCCCACTCCTAGTTCATTATCAATTTGGTAGCTCAGAATATCCTTTTATGCCTTTTCTCCTTGTTTTTATTTATCAAGTCTGTTGCCTAATAATACAATTTAGGACTTGCCATCATGTACTTTAACAGCTCAATTACCAAGTCAGGTTTTTATACATTTTTACAAACAATAAATGTTGTCTTGAGTTACAATGGCATGGATTATTGGCCTTTAATGCTCCAAGTATGGGGTGTTGAAATGTATACAGATAAACCCATCTTAAATTATACAAAAATGAAAACATTAATTTATGATCAAATGCCCAATGAATGATTGATATAAAATATAATATATATAGTTACTACTTCAGATACCAAACTTGGGGGGGGGGGGCACATTGAACCTGGCATATGCTTGAGATTTTATGTGAACGAGTCACTCCCACAGACGACTACATGCCTGCTTCAATTAAACCATGGAAATCCAGCTTTTCCAGCTATGTAAATTAAGAATTACTATGTAACCTGTATTTTTCTGTCTTTATAAATAAATGTACATATACATCTCGTATTCTCCTTTTCACCAGTTATATTTACTTATTTATCAATTTGAGAACCATTAACCAATTAGCTTTACTTACAGTAGTGTTTTAAAAATAAAGTTTGCTAAATGGCAAATTCTTTACATGTTTTTCACTTGATGGAAGAGCTTCAACTAAATTATGACCACATAAAAGGTAGGTCTTGATCAATACCAGTAATAATTGACAAAGACTTTCACATTTGCTACTAGCAACTACTAGGTACAGTGAGTTAAATTAGTTTCAGTAAATAATAATATTACTTCCTTTTGCACAACATAATGGTTTTAATGAGAGACTTTGATAACTTATTTTTTCTTTATTTGATGTTTAAATTCTTGATGGGTACATCATCTGAAAGGAAAAGAAATGAATTAGTATTCAGTCAGTAAGGATACTTGAGGGAAATTTTAAAAATCCCAACTTAATTCAATGCAATATTTAATCTACAATTTGCAGGAAAATGAAACTTTCAAGTTATAAACATTGGGCAAATTATGAATAAAATTCAAAGATAATAAAAAACATTGAAGATACTCACAACTCTGACCCTCTTGCCCATGGCAGTGGCTGGAAGGTTGCTCGAGAATTTTGCACGGACACAGCCAGAGTTACCATGGATGCGGGTAACCTTGCCCCAGATCACGCGCAGTCTGCTCTTGCCACCAGTGGGGACAGAAGTCTTATTCTTGCACTGCAAATCAATATTCAAGTTTTAATACACTTATCTAAACTAAATATACACTATATACACTGAACATGCATTGCCTACTGAATAAGCATTTCAGATTACTAATCTTTATTCAGAATTGCAATCAATATTCAATTTACTTTTTCCCAAACCTGATCATGAACCAATTTGTACTTTTCATATATTTTATCTTTTTTTCCTTAACAACTCCCTCACAAGGGGAGTGGGATGCCATTGCTCAATATCTTAATATACCATGACTGGCTGTTTTTTCTAGACAACAAAAGACAAAAGACAACCGCTGCTACACAAAGGCTGAAAGGTCTCAAGAGTCATGTACCAAAAACTGAATCCATTAAAGTGTGGCTAAACCAATTCAATATCCTACCAAGTGTAATCGCTGACAATGGAACTGGGTGTGTTGCATAGCACACAAGATGGGTTTTATTCAGAGAGAGGCAACTTTATGTGCAATATCAGTGACCTTTTGCACTTTCATCATACACAGATTATAATGCTAGTGCCATTATTTTGTTTTACTGTATTGCGAGACTTGTATGTGCCATATTGTAGTAAATAATGATTGTAAGTTCAGTCATTTATGTTTTTATACTCAGGTGTGACAGAAGTATTGATATTTTATAGGACAAAATGCAACCTTTTTTTCTGTATTCATGTATTCATACACAAATACAAGAAAAAAACATCCACAATGAAGATAAGATGGAGAAGAGGATGAAGACATGACCTTCTGACAGAGTACCAAAATACAAAATTGGGCACACAGCAGCTGGACGCCATTTCAGCATACAAATACCCGAGTGTTTGGCCAGCACATTTTGAAACACCCTTGCAAGATGTCCAGGCACAGCCAAATCCACCCGATCATTAATGGGTTAACCCATTCATGATCGAGACATTCACTAAAAAAAAAATTCACGACGGGGCTATTTCGGCTTTAAATGGTCGGCATGCCAGGATATTTAAATGCATAAGTCTATCACCTTGGGATTCTTGGGCACACTAGCCGCGAGCGAGCGCTGTACGCCATATCACCCCGCGCGTCGGCCTTGACTAAATATCTTGTTGCAGGCGTCTGACCCAAAAACCGATGAACGTGATAGCAAGTCAACCGGTACAAAATAGGTTAAATAATGGTTTCACAAGCAGTTAATCACCAAGGAGTCAATAAGACCACACATTTACACTTTCCACTAATCTTCAAGGAAAAAATATTATGATCACCTATACTAACATTATCCTCCTCATTACTATAATAAGTAATATTGGTAAAACCTTGAAAAAATTCAAGGAATGGGATAAAAAGGTAAGGTTAGGTTAGGTATGCTTGGTGAAAAGTCAATGTGGAAACATTGTATAAAATAACAAAAAAATCTTCACACAACATGAAGGTAAATTTTCACAATGGGACTGCATGAAGCATTGCCATGCTCTATAATTTAGATTAGGAAAGGCCACCAAACCTCCTCCACCTGGTGAACCTTTGTTTGCTTTAGTCAAATCTCAGTATATGGAGACCACATTATCACTGGACAAATGCAAGCACAGATTCAAAGATTGGTAAATTATTATGGCCTTATCCTTATTTTTTAAATTTTATTTTTAGTTGTTTTTCGAGCCATTAACATTATTACTCAATCTTCCCTATTCTAAACATTTGCAAAGCTCTATATTCAAAATAATAAAGTGTGTCACTCTGGCCACTTAGGACGTTCTAGAATTGTGGACATGGCTTTAGAGGTCCTTCTGCATTTATTGACTATTCCCTGGTTATTACAAAATTTAAATCATACCCTACAGCTAAAACTAGCCTATAAATTCTCTATCTACAAAATCCTTCCCAATACCCAAGTCAGCCTGTCCAATTCAGATTTGTTGCTTAAAAATTCCACTAACAGCATTAAAGATAGGACATTTTCTATTAAGAACTGTTTGAATACTTGTCAAGGGCAGTCCTTATAATCCTGTTTGGATTATTCCATGTGTTGTCACATCAAGTAGAGTGCAAAAAGACTATACCTATTGCTCATAAATATTTACTTTGAATATGGCTCTGGAGATCTGTGGACTTAGTTATGAGCATAGGTCTGCAGACAAACAATTGAGGACTTGTCTTCACATTCCACATAATACTTTGCATTTTCCTGTTATGATATTTGGTTTTTCAGTGCACAATAAATATAATCAACAGCTAAAAATCTAAAATGCTTTCAGCCACAGCATTTCTATCACAATGAAAAATAATCCTTTGGGCATCAGTAACCACATCAAACTAATTTTGACAACAGCATGAGTATTTGCCCCTGATGCTTAGTAGAAGAGTCTAGATCACCATGAAATGCTGACAAGTATCCAACTCTAACGGGTTAATACAGAAATATAATCCTTAAGAACAGCAGTTTTATCTACCTTCATCCTTCACTGATAACTGCTGTGCAATTGCATTGAAAGGACTATCTAATGGGAAAAACATTCTGGAAATTTAACTACTCTCTAGATAAATGAAAACTTGCAGAAATGGAAGGTTTGTTAACCTTACTATCATTGTGCTATTAACCCATTCGCGCCAGTTGACGTGCTGACACATTTTGTGGTTTTTGCATCAGACGCCGGGGACGAGATACGAGGGCAAGGCCAGCACTCAGGGTGAGCAAGCAGGCAGCCCAGGCTCACAGCTTGTGCGTCCGAGAATCTCAAGGCGTTAGGCTTATGCGTTCGAAAAAGCCCGGTATTGCAACCGTGCAAAGCCGGAACCGCCCCAGCGTGAATGGGTTAAGTGCAGAAGTGACAAATTAATGTGCATATGGCACCATACTGGCAAGTCTATTGCAATAAAACCACATCTTATATCAGGCAGAAATTAACAATGTTTTTTACCCGATACCGCCAGGCGCCGTCCATAGACGGCAATTATGTAATATGCATAGCACCGGGTGCCGGCATGCGCCGTCAGTCATATAATTGATTTAGGCCAATGCGTTCGAGAGCCCCGGCATTGCAGCCATGCAAAGACAGAACAGTGCCGGCGGGAATAAGCAAAATGGGTTTCAACTCACTTCCAAAACCTAGATGGCACCACTTTCTTCTAGCACCAGCAGGAGAGAGAGCCTTGAATGGCACCCATCTACGGTCTCTAGCAAGCACTATCTCTATAGAGGGATGGCACATCGCAAGTTGCCGACCTCTTGCTATAAAGTACCGCAGATGAAAGATGTGCAGGCAGAACTAGAGGAGGAAGGTGACTTACACCATGCCCAATGCCTACAATGTACCCCTGTGCCCGTAGGGATGCCTTTTATTGTGGCACTCACTGTCAAAAGCACAAGTTTCCTTCCTCTTCCCTACCTCTTCATTTTGGATGGTTATAAGTTTCGTGTTTGTTCGTGACAGCACAGAAATAAGAAAAAATTAAGTTGCTTTTTGTCTCCCCCTAAAACAGTAATACTTCTATCACATTGAGTATAAAGAAAAAAAAAACGAGTTGATATGGACCCTGAACTACAATTTTAGTCAACTGCAGAACTGATTGAGCCTGTGATATGACAGATATAAATTTCTAAAAGCAGGAAAAAACACAAAACACAAAAATGTCTCTAGCTCTACAATGAGTGACTAAAAGGGAGTGGGAAAAATCAAATTATGTTGCAGAAGCTGCCTCGATCAGAAATAAAACTCATCCTGGAGCCTGTGTAAGCAAATTTATCCCCTGTCGGCAATGGGTTAATAAAAAACTTAATTTCTGCCTATTCTATCTCGGGAATGTAGGAGAATTTTATCTGCTTTAGCAAGGAGCAAAGAGAATGCAAGCAACTTAGATGCTCTAGATTATACTGCCAGCCACTGACAGTGTCCTTACCTTTCTTTCCTGTTTTACATCTACTAGTGATGATGTTTGTGCTCTTCATGACTTATATTATAGGTTTTCAGTAACCAATTCTATACATTTAAGGATTCTTTTTTTTGTTTTTACCTAAAAGTAACTTTTTTAAGACCATTACCTAAGTTCTCCTTACAAAAGTTACCATTTAATTCTAATAACTGAAGTAAAGGTAATATGGTTTACCTTGTATACGTATACTGTGCGCTTTCCCACGTAGAACTTGCCATCGTCCTTGTTCTTGCAGCCCTCAATCTTCAAGAGAGCAGTGTTCTCATACTGGTTGCGCTGGCCACGCTTGTAACCAGTGAACACAGCCCTGGCGTAAAGCCTGTTGAGGAAGAATAAAATTAAATTCCTGACACTCCCTCACTAACCTTCAGCAATATACAGGTGGTCATATGCCAGATATCCATTTTAGGCAAATCAGAAAATAGTTGATTATTGGATAATTCCCTCCCCCCCCAAAATACCAACATGACATCAAATGAAATGGATAAATGGTGTTTGTTATATCTGTTTAGAGTTCATGTGCTCCCCAATAATCTTTAAACACTTGGAGATATCCATGCAAGTTTGCTCTAGGTTGGCATGACTAGAAATATAAATCTAAATAGATATTTATGCAAAATAAGGAGTAAAAAACTACAACTACAAATAAGACCTCATAATGCCAAATACATAATTTTCATATAATTAACCATTCTATTACAGGTATTATTCACAGCCTCGGATCATTTTCAAACTAATTTTTCATTCTAAATAGAAGACTTATTCCTGCAGGTGTGTAACTAACACATAACAAATGCTAAATACAATCACACTGCCAATACAGCATAATTACTTGTATGTCTTAATACTATTAGAAAACCCGTTCTTAAGATGGCCAACCCAGGCTGAACATATACATGTTCTCAGTAAACTAGTCTGATCTTATCCAACTATAGAAAAATAAAAATGGCCAGCCAATATCACCATTGTGCCTTAGACTACATTTAGAAAAATACTTGAATAACCACACTTAGGGAAAGGAGAAATCTTGAAATCAGCGAGTGAACCTTCCAACAACTACAATAAATGCTGGTTAGACACACCATGTGCCTGCAATCTTTGATTCAAGAGAACGGGCAACATTGAACTAAAATTTGTGTAAACCTTCGGCCCTACAGCGATTCAGAAAATAATATGAACACATTTACTTGCGATTCTATCAGAAATACTACGTTTGTTTCCTTTCTCCTACTAGCTCCTGAAGTTTTGGAAGTACAAAAGTAAATCAAAATTGCATACATGAAATTATAGTCAATGAAGATTACTTTTAGGTCTACAGCATGTAAATTACAGGCATTGCCCACACTAATCACATGAGGTTTCTACTGGCCAAAAGTTCAATAAAGGGTGTGCACTAGTTCTTTACCAAATTTCATTGTATCCATTTTGGTAAGCTACCATATCTATTATGCTTCATCTTAATTAATACCATTGACGTTAAAGTGAATTTCGGGTATACGTTACTTAGAACTAGAAATGCAAATTTGTAAATAAATCCCACAATTGAAGTTATTTCCGCTGCTGCAACTTTCATAGATAATGAAATTTAAAATTACGAAAATCCTACAACACTTACCTTCCAGGTCCGGTAACTTTCTTCACCATGGTTCTGTAATATTAGAAAAGAAGAAAAACTATAAGAACGTTCACTAAACTTGCTGGTCGCAGTATCACACATCCACCAGCCTATTTCATCTTTGATCATCCATAAATATTGCATATAAATCACCCTCACGCGCCGTTCTAATTCAAGCCTAGTAGTTCAAAAGATAAACTACAGTATTTTCCAATCCTATTACAAATTCTTAAGAGCTTACGATTGAATTTTAAAATTGTAACACGCCTGCAAGCTACGCACCTCGGACACAATGTTTACGAAAAGGACGGCTCGAAGCGGGAGAAGCGGTACGTCACTTTGCGAATGGAATTATTTATCTTTTATACCACTTAATGACTTTGATTCATCTACATATTCAATATTTGTTATTACGATTTTGTATATTGATATAACTGTATTTTATATTTGGGATAATATTCTTGAAAATATGACGGTATTTTCTTTCTCTAATAGATGTACTGCCTAAAAGCGCTTAACACTAGCACAGAAATTATCAACGTATTTTGCGCCGTTTGCTTCATCGACATTCTTTGTGTTTTTGGCTTTCCTTCTCTAAATTTAAAACCTTTTTAGATATTTGCTACCATAAGTATGAAACAGATATAAATAACCGGAAGGAATGTTATGAGAAACCTTTTTTAACGCGACAGACCAACGCTCATTCAAACAAATACCCCTCTCTGTAGCAAGTTTCGCTATATTTAGCGTAAACAAACAGATAAACGGGAAATATGGCGGAAGACTGTCAAGTTGCTCCGTCTTTTCCAACAGAGTCAATTAAAGTGATTGCGGAGAGTATAGGAATTTCAGCAATAGGAGACGATGTAGCTAAAGAATTGTCTGAAGAAGTCACCTTCAGATTAAAGATCCTAATTCAGGTATGGAAGAGAGAAACAGAACTGACTCCTCAAGGGTTCTCATTCAACTCTAACTGTAGTTTTATAACGTCGTGGAAAATTGTAGTCTTATTCATTCTCATAAACCTCTGATGTATATAACTTCGTGAGAAAATGTGAAAAAATGTATTAAATAAAAATAAAAAGTGTATTATGATGTAAAGTAAAAAATGTATTGAGTAGTGAGATGTTGCAGAGCGTAATTATATTCAATAGACAATAGCTTATGAGATATAAAAGCTGTAAGCCAATACTAAAGTTTCGAAATTACTTTAATGGAATTAAAAATTATGGTCATTGTTAAGTTTGCCACCGAGTGGCAACATTTTTTCAGTAGACTATCAGTTTGTCAAATGTACATTGATGCTCTTAACCTATTGCGGAAGGGCTCAGATAACTGACTCAGGGCTGCCATTTGGTAGTTCTGGTGGAATAAGGGAGACTTAAGCTTTTTCTGCCCAACATTTTTATATTAACCCATTAGCAGCGGATGGCATGATTTGCTGCAAAGGCAGAGTCGGTCATAGACGCGGATGGCACCATGCCAGTCATGTAAATAAGCCATCCTACTGCACCAATATTTTTTTAATACCATGACCAAAGGGCTAAGAGTACTGAAAAACTCCACCCTTTTGTATTTCATCACATTGTGAGACTTAAAGTGGGTATTGGTATGGCTGTGACAATGTTTAGACAAATAATAGTATTTAGGGTAAATTATCCGAATAGCGCCACGTTACTAAATACCACAAAAGTGGTATCAATCGATTCCTTTCAGCCTCTACTATTTATATATAGTGGAGATAATGTGCGATTCCACCCCTGGACCTCACAATCTGGGTCCCCCTTTTTTAAGACACTTCATGCTACCTCGTGATACTTCAGGGCATATTTCATATGTAAAATCTTAACCCAGTTACCTACCTAACTTTGCCTAGTTTTGAAGTTAGCCCTAGCCAAAGGTGGGCTTTACCCCCCCTGGACCCACCCTATTCAGGGCACTTCGTGCAAAATACTTTGTGCAAAATAGCTCGGTGACCACCATCCTCAGCTGGAAATTCAAATGTGGTTGTGTTTACGTAGTTGCGGCTACTGACAGGCTGTGGACTGGAAACCCTCAATAAATTACCTGCATACGCTGTTATATTCTCTCAATAGATGGCGCAATATTCCCCGTTGTTTACAGTATAATAATGGAGTGCCCTCTATTGAGTGGTCGCGTCATTATTGGTCCTAGTTTCGTATCCTGAGGAATATATGAGACGAAGTCTCAGTTGCTGTCATAATGGCATAGTCCGAGGGTTATTCGTGGTCATGGCATTTTCATCTACAGAACTAATTATGTAGCATAAGTATCACAAAGTGCCTTCAATAGGGGAGGTCCACAGGGGGGCATAGCCCCCTCTTGTCAAAGGCTGACTTCAAAACTAGGCAAAGTGAGATAGGTAATTGGGTTAAGATTTTGCATATGAAATATGCCCCAAAGTAGCACGAGGTAGCACGAAGTGTCGTAAAAGAAAGGGGGACCCACCTTGGCTAGGGCTAACTTTAAAACTAGGCAAAATTAGGTAGGTAATTGGGTTAAGACTTTGCATACAAAATATGCCTGGATTTCATATATTACCCCGCAATTTCCCTGATCTAATTCATGCCCTCCCCTACTATTAGGATCCAGATTGTGGGGTCCAGGGGTGGAATCGTGCATTATCTCCACTATATATGAATAGTAGAGGTTATTTGGAAAATTTAATGTATTTAATCTCCTTGAAGGAGGAATTGTATTAATTAATGTAATTGATGGTAGAAGAAAAACAAAGTTTTGCAAAACATTTTCATCAAATTATACTAAACCATGTACACTCCTCCTCATTTGCAAAATAGCAAAACTCATAGCAACTCCTTACATGGCTCACACATGGTCAGATTCGCTCATGGCATCATCACATTGCTTTCCATTCACAATGGGTAAAGAGAATATATTCATTAGTAGTTCTGCAAACCACCTATTATACCTTATCTTTCACCCCAGCAATTTTAGGTGATGAGTTGGACATATAGATTGGTTTGGCATTACATAGCAAGCACCCTTAGCAATGTGCACTTAGTGAAAACAAACTACAGGAAGGAAAGTGGAATTGCAGGGATTTTTTCCTTTCCTTTCTTTTCTTTTTTTATGTTTTTTATATTTTTCATTTTGAAATGCCAAGGATACATTTTCTGAATAGTGGTATCGATGGATTCCTCTCAACCTTTACTACTCATATATAGTGGATAGGATGCACAATTCCACCCCTGTACCCCATGAAGTAAATCAGGGAAATTGTAGGGTAAAATATGAATTTGGGGCATATTTCATATTCTAAATCTTAACCCAATTACCTACCCAACTTTGCCTAGTTTTTAATTAAGTTTGCCCTAGCCAAGGGGGGGTTTTGCCCTTCCCCCAGGGCACTTCGTACTACTTATATAGATGATGATGCTGTCACCACAAATAAAAATTAGAGGGATGGGGAAAGTGTTTTCTCTGCCTTCTGGGTAGCACAGACTAGCTCAAACAATATTTTTCCATAAATCCATCATAAAATGCAGGTTTAGGCTGACTTTGGAAAACTCTAGCATTGGAGATAGCACCATTACAGCCATAATACTTCATGACTGTGTGCGCCCTTCAACTAGGAGCAGATCCCGATGTCACATCATGTACGCATTGACACCCATCTTTTAGGCCTAATTGGTGCCGTCGTGTATGTCATGACACCCGTATGCAAAGGTTAAAATATGCTATGTTATGATAATATCTTAGTAGTGTTGTTCCAAGAGTATATGTTAACCCTCTCTGGACGGGTGGTACAGTACTGTACCGCTCATTCAAAAGCCCAGTGGCCGGGCGGCACAGTATTGTGCCAGCCATTTAATTGATTTAGGCCTAATAATTTGAACGCCCCGGCATTGTGACATTCAAGGCTAGAATGCCCCCGTCGTGAATGGGTTAAAGTTTTAGGCTACCCTGTTGATGTAATATCAACCAAGGAACCAGTCCAAGCTCTCTCCTGCCAGAACATATGTGATGCAAGTTTGTTGACCTTTGTTAGAGGGCCAAAGATGTGTAGGCCACAGCAGTTTCTTTTACATCTGTCACTAAATTTAAATGACTTTCATATTTTCACTTTGTGACAATTGATCAATTTCATGCAGTGTTTACCTTGTGCTGTATTTAATTCCTAAAATGTAGTTTTACTGCCTTTTTTCTGTTCAGAGCTAAGCAACAGCCTGCTACATTCCAGTGGTTGCTTGTGAGTCAATGTTTGCTTCATTTTTATTTTTCTGTCTTTATTCATAAAAGTGTGAAAAAGTTTTCTCCCAAATTTGGAGAATGTACTGATGCTTGGCACATGACTCTCCCTTACCATCAACCATCCATTGCCACTTGTAGTATGACTGAAATATATTTTTCATTATTTTGTAATAATTTTTTACATCTTTCCAGGATGGGATGAAAAATATGCACCACGGCAAGAGAAAACGTTTCTCAACTGCCGATTTTGATAATGTATTAAAACTAAAAAATATAGAGGTAAGTTTCATGAAATCAAGTATAAGTTATCCAGAGAAATTTATATAATTGAAGTTATGACAGTTATACATAACAGAATAGTTTTACAGAAAAATATTTGTCAAACTTCTTTTCTTTTCTTTTGTATTATTTTATTGTTATTTTTATTTACTTAAAAATTCTTCTGTACCTATGAATGAATATAGGCATTGTTATTTCTCCAAAAACAGAAAGGAAATCATTTGGATTGCACATTACTCTAAGTACAGATGACAAAATTAGTTCAGAATGAAATGAGTTTTGACATTTGTGATTTTTTTATGTTATTTTTCCAGCCACTGTATGGGATCCATCCTGGAGAACACATCCCATTCAGATTTGCTTCTGGTGGAGGACGTGAGCTTCACTTTTTAGAGGATAAAGAACTTGAAATTAATGAAATGGTTACATCCTCAACACCACGGCTACCACTACAGATGACAGTCAAACGTTAGTTATTTTATGGGCTCTGAGTCACAAGATACTTATGTCAATGATCATTCATTTTCATGACACAAGGTTTAATCCCTCCCAAACGGGTAAGAGGTAACAATGCATCACTCACAGACAAGCACATTTTTAACCCTTACAAATTTTAAGTATGCAAAGAAAGACTGTAAATGCTGTTTGTTGTTAAGGGGAACCATGAGTGCCATTGAAACTTGAAAAGTCATATGTAAGTATATCTTTACTTACAATGGTGAACAAACACTCTAAACCCAAGCATGAGTGGCTGGCAGAAGGTATGAGATGCCAGATAGTGTTCAGCTACCCATACTCTGTTGAATATTTTCATATGGGACTATTCTTACCCACATGCATGTTTGTTTGTTTGTTTTTCAAATACAATCATCCACAAGGAATTAAATATTTTAGTGTGTGGTAAGGCTGAGAAAATATATATGTAAATATTATAGTTCATCTTGACTGATTTCTCTCTTTATAATAGCACACTGGCTGGCCATCGAAGGTGTACAGCCGACTATACCAGAAAACCCTCCTCCAATTACTAAGGACGCTCAAAAGAAAGATTCTGTGGATCCAGCAGCTAAACTGTCAGCTCAACAGGAGAACAAGGATCAAAAGCATATTCATGGGTGAGTCTTCTTATTGTGTCTCATGCATATTTTTTCTCCCAATTTTAATTCTTGTGTTTATGTTGGAACACTTAAAAGTGATTAGCCCTTATTTTTTATGTTTGTATCGGCCTTGAACTGAATATGAATTGATGTGAGTTAAGGTGTTACATGTCTTTAGTTGTGTAAGGTAACTGTAGATGTAGCTGATTAATTGATTATATATAAAAATATACTCATATACATTGTTTTCCCATTAGCCGTGGCATGAAGAGCATTGAGACAGTGAAAGTGAAGCAGTTGGCTACTCATGAACTTTCTGCAGAACAACAGCTCTATTACAAAGAGATCACTGAAGCTTGTGTTGGTTCTGATGAGCCTAAAAGAGGGGTAAGAATGGATAATGTATTTTTTATGTTTAAGTGATGAAATCAGTTATTGTTTGTAATGACTGAGCCGATCAGTGCATTTACCAGCTTTCTAAAGGTGCATATTGTTTGTCTTAAGAAATAAGTAGGGAAATGTAAAGAAAAAAACCATCTTTCTTATCACCAAGGTTGATGCTAATTACTATAGTTTTTTTAAGAAAAAATGTTATAGCATTTTTTTTTATGAAATGTCAAATAATACAAGATTGTTTTAATGTTAATATACTTGTTTATACTATACATTTTTGGGAATTGTCATCAGGATTTTCTAGCTAGAGTATTGATACACAATGCTCTCCATTTCAGGAAGCTCTTCACAGTTTGGCCTTTGACCCAGGCCTCCACCAGATGGTCCCACGGTTGTGTACATTCATTGCCGAGGGCATTCGGGTGAATGTTGTGCAGAAGAATCTGGCTCTTCTAATCTACCTGATGCGAATGGCCAAGGCATTGTTAGACAATCAGACTCTTTATTTAGAAAAATATGTAAGTTTTGTATTAAAAAAGTGGTTATACAAAGAAATTCTTATGATTATTGAAAAAGGTTCTGTGAATTTTAAAAAAGGTGTTTGTCATTCTGGATTTTATGAAATGTGCATTAAATATTAAATTAAATAAATTTATGGCTCAATGCTGATTTTCTGTTTTTCAGATGCATGAGCTGGTACCATCAGTGATGACATGCATCGTAAGTCGGCAGTTGTGCATGAAACCAGACATGGATAATCACTGGGCTTTAAGGGATTTTGCTGCCCGCCTTATTTCACAGATTTGCAAAAATTACAACACAACTACAAATGGCTTGCAGACTCGAATTACGAGAGTGTTTTCTCGCTGTCTCAATACAGAAAGGACTCCATTGTCTTCAGTATATGGTGCTGTTGCTGGTAAGTAAGGATTTCTTTCTTTGATCCATTATCAGGATGGGAAATAACAAACTGCAATTTTCAGGAATGTGTACTTTACTACCATACATTTTAACGAAGAGGATGTGCACCCATTGATCTTGAAATGTATTTTTATATATCATGTAAATAAAGAGTTCCCTTCATCTATGAAATGCCACAAGACAAATTTCAGGACTTTATAGCAGTGATTGAAAAGAAAATAAATTTGACTATTTACACTGCTTGGACAGATCACATCCTAAGATGTTCAGCCTAGGCTGGGCATATTAAGATGTGTGTATTTTCTATTATTTTCTAGATATATGGTGTGATTCATGAGTATGACATGAAAAGTGATACCAATTAGCATTTGGTATGATGCCTTATTTACACAACTGAAGGAATAAATAGCTGGTAATTTCAATAAAAGGCAAAATGCAATATTAAAATGAATCAGATCCCGCAAAACATACCCTTTGCAGATGGTTCAAGGTCTTATCTAAGCTATTGTATACAGTGATATTGTTTTGAATGCTCTAAGTATTAATTGTGTGCAATGAAGAAAACATGACATCTAAGTATATAAATTTGGTGTGCTAAGTCATTTATTTTTTAACCCATTGCCGACGGAGATAAATTTGCTTGCCCAGCCTCCAGGATAGGTTTTATTTTAGAGAGAGACCGCTTGAAGCAATATAATTTGAATCATCCCACTCTCTTTCAGTCATTCATTGTAAAACTAGAGCAGTGTTTGTGTTTCATTTTTTTGTGTGTGTGTTTTATTGAGTTTAGAGACTTATATGTGCCTTATGACAGGCTCCATCAGTGCTGCAGTTGACTAAAATTGTAGTATATTATCCATATTAGCTCATTATTTTCTTCATACTCAATGTGATAGAAGTATTGCTCTCTTATGGGAGGGCAAAAAGCAACTTTATTTTTTCGTATTTTTGTGCTGTCATGAACAAATACGAAACATATAACCCCCTACAATAAAGATAACAAGAAGAGGTAGGGAAGAGGAATGCTTGTGACTGAGAGTGCCACAGTGAAAGGCATCCATATTGGCACAGGAGCACATTTTAGACACTGGGTATGGATTGAGTCACCTTCCTCTTCTCGTTCTGCCTGCACATCCTTCATCGGCGGTACTTTAGAGCAAGGGTTCATCAACTTAGTGTGTGCCATCGCTCTATAGAGACGGTGCTTGCTAGAGACCGTGGATGGGTGCCATTCAAGGCTCTCTCTCCTGCTGGTGCTAGGAAAAAGTGGTGCCATCTAGGTTTTGGACGTTAAGCTTGCACGATATTACGGTAATTATAGTAATTATGATTGCAGTAGCCATCATCACTGATTCCTTTTTCATAGCAGAATAAAATAGCACAGTGATCCAAAATCCCCGAACGTCATGTATGTCATGACGGCCGTCGTCAGGCCAAAGCTCCTACGTCATGTATGTCATGACACCCGTACGCAATGGGTTAATAATGTATATCTAATATACTGGAAGAAGTATTTGTTAACTTTTTTTTTTTTTCCAAAAAATACTCATATCTCATTATATGTTGTTTGAAGTGCTAAGTAAGGAAATTATTATGTATACTTTTTTTTTTAGAATATAAGCTTATTTAAATTTGCAAAGTAGACCTATGTGTGAATGGCTAATGTTTATTGAATGATACAGAATATAGATTTCAGGTAAGAGAAGACATTGGTTGGTGAGAGACAAGATGAATAATCTGATGATTGGTTTGCAGTGTATATGAGCCATGGTCCTTTCTTGTATCCAGTGGTAACTATTTGACTGAAAAGCATCATAACAATCAAACTATGTTATTTTCTGTTTTTGACACCTATGTTCTTTTAGCTTACATATGTTGTCCTATACTCTACAGATATTAATTTCAGAATCTGACATCTTTTAATTTTCTTTATAATAATTTGGCTAATGGGATCTTCCCTTTGTAATTATGAGGTTCATCAATGAAAGTTCCTTGCCATTCTCTTTTTAAAAGTTGCTGTGTGTGTTAGACTTCAAAAGTATCCTGTATTTCAAGAAGTATTGAAATATTATCAACAGATTATTAATCCAATAAATACAGGGTAGTTTTGGCTCCAATCAGTCTATACGCTGGAGTATTTCAAGCACATAGGCCTTATGCCTTGAGCTATTTGTCCACGCTGGCCAATGCCAAACACTTTGCACCCCATCACCCGACGTGTTGGCCATATGAAAAACCATGACAAAATATCACGTCTTCAGCAACAGGTATTGCCACCACATGACATAATATCTTGTCACCCGGCATTAACCCCTTCACTACGGGCAGTAGAAGACGCTCCCAACGCTGCATCCAGGCTGCCTGCGCGCGCCAAATTTTAAAGGTCGCTATTGAATTTGACAAGTTTTAAGCCAAAACCTCAACATAATCATCATGGTGTTATATATCAAAATATGCATAGTTAACCTCTTCTCCCGTGTGCATGTGACAAGTTATTTACATGGGTTGGGAGGAAGATGGAAAGAGTGACCTTGTTGGGAGGCCTCACTCAGATGACAAAAGAAAACAGTTGAAGTAGTATGGTAAACTAATCATAATAAGTTTTATACTTTTACATAATGTTCCATAAATAGATAATAAAATGATTGCTGGCAGGGCGCATCGGTACCTCCCCTGGTATAAGCGAATCCCACTCCTATGTAACAGTAATGAAAGTCAAGTAATCCATCGTATCATATACGACCTCTATTCTGAAAGATCTCACACAGTATCTGGAAGAAAGAAAACTTAATTCCAACAGAACTCAGCCATGACGCAGTATGCGTGTCCTCGGGTTTGTCACGAGCGCTGTGAGGAGGCAATATATGCGTCCTCGTAGTGAAGGGGTTAAAGGGCTAAGAGTATTGGGTAATTCAGTTATATACAGATTATTGTAGCTTGGTATATTTCATAGGTACCTCCTTTTTCCAGTTCCACTTGAAATTACCATTTAAAAGTAGTAAGATAGGCTAGAACAGAAATCAGACAATCACATGGACATTTATTTGCCTAAGAATTAGGCCATATGTGTATCTCACTTTGAACCTTTATTTTGATCTGATCACCTTCCATAGGTTGTAATTCCTTTGGAACATTATATCATTAGTTCCAAAGTAATCGATAAAATGATGTATCACTTCTGCCATATTTGTTTAAAGTTTGGTATCTTTACCAATTACTCTTTATTTTTAGGTTTATCTGAACTTGGTCCTGAAGTGACAAAAGTATTCGTGTTGCCAAAGCTTCGGGCATTAAGTGACAAGATTGAGCAGTGCATGGAGGGCATGAATGCTTATGACAAGAATGCTGCTTCCCACATCAAGGGCTTGCTATTGGTAAGTGTTGATAACATTCTATGAATTTGTGTACTTAGGGAGTCTGGATCATTCTTTTTCACTTCACACTGCAAAGTAAATCTCTCTATTGGGTGTATGGTATTAAAGTTCAATTGGTCATTTCAGGTATATGTACTGTAGT
>BOPN01000160.1:115000-120000 GCA_017312705.2 Penaeus japonicus
GCGCCACCACCATGCCGCCCACACCCGTAGACCCCCACATGATGGCGAAATTCAGCATCAGGACCAACCCACAAACGCTCATGGTGCCCTGGAGGCCGATGTGAGCCATGATCCACCGCTGGCCGTGAAGGGACAGGCCTTCGGACACTAGCGTCACCGCCACGGCTCCTGTCTGTGCGGCCAACGGCGAGCCCTGAAACGTGTTCAGGATGGTTATACTTCATCACATCTCGCTCTAGCGATATAACTTTTATCGGGAGGTCTCACACACACGTACAAATGCTTATGTGCATAGACACACACACACACACACACACACACACACACACACACACACATATATATATAATATATATATATATATATATATATATATATATATATATATATATATACATATATATATATATATATATATATATATATATATATATATATATATATATATATATATATATATATATATATATATATATATATATATATATATATATATATATATATATATATATATATATATATATATATATATATATATATGAATGTATGTTTATATATATATGTATATATATGTATATATATACATATGTATATGTATATATATATATATTTATATATATATATATATATATATATATATATATATATATATATATATATATATGTATGTATGTATATACACTCTCTCTTTATATATTTATATATATATATATATATATATATATATATTATATATATATATGTGTGTGTGTGTGTGTGTGTGTGTGTGTGTGTCTGTATGTATATAGTATCCATTCACATGGAAGGCCTAATCATATATGAATCAAATCCTTAATTAAATATAGACTCATTCTTCAGCGATGTAACCTGTGCTCCTGTAATTTCCTGGATGAGCCAGAGGCCGTAGGTGAGGGTCAGGGCCGCCAAGCTGCCGGTGACAAAAACCCACACGTGGAAGGACATGCGGCGCAGCCCCTCGCGAAGCACCTGTGAGTCCACGATTTATAGCACTAGATGTATATATTTTATGTATTCTGTCAGTTCTCCTATAGCTATAATGGACCAAGATTTATCTTACATTATTTTAAGATATATGTAATAACAAAATAAATCCATTAGGCAGAGATGAAGCGAAGCGGAGCGTGGGCCTACCTCGTCGTCCAGGTAGAGGGAGAGGGGGCGTCGGGTTTTGGGGGGGTCCACTGATCCGTACGGAACAGGAATCACCAGCACCATCAGCACCGCACACGCCCCCAGCGCCAAGTGCATTCCCGCCAATCCCCCAAAGGCGCCTATACCGACGCCCAGGGCACACGCCGCGATGGATATGACTCCGGCGCCCAGAACCCACGCCCCGGAGGTGAGCTTGGCCCAAAGGTTATGGGTAGCATAGACGCTCAGGTGAAAAGTGTGAGTGATCGTGCGCTGTAAGACGTCCTGGCTCACTCCGCCTTCATCGTAGCCGTGGGCGTAACAGTGCCAAAGCTGCGCCACGGCCGCCTCCACGCCCGAGCCGAGCAGAGCACCAAAGACTAAAAGGAAGGTCACGCCCACTTTTATGCTCATGGAGTTCAGTTCTCCTACGGCGACAACAGGATCGGCTGAAATTTTAGGATCATCTTCGTCTAACTCAATATCACGATCCTTAGATTCGGGAGAGGCTTTAGCTTTTGGATCCTTCTTCACAGCCCGCCTATATCGACCTGTTGGTAGCCTGCTCCACTGTGTGTTTGATTTGTGGAATGGATAATTAAAATCTTCTGAATAGCTTTCAGAGCCAAGACTTTTGGTGTCTGGGTACGGCGGATGATTAACCTTTTGATTTTTGGTTCGAGAATTGTAAGACATAAAAGCATGTCCGCCTTCGTCTGAGTTGGACTGTCCGTAAGCTGGAATCCTCGGAGGGTAAGGCAGTTCAGGCTGCTTAGGAGACAAAAGGTTGATGGAATCTCCTTCATTACCTTTGGTCCTGTCGGCGGCGAGTGATAATCGCGACCATATCGAATCCTGCTTCTTGTTGCCATAGGAGTTAGGACGTTGGGGTGTACCGCCTGAAATCTGGTACGAGTTTCTGCTCCCAAAAGGCTGAATGACCTTAGAATGGAGAGACTGGAGATGGTCCTGTGACCCTGTGAGGCCGAGCCGAGGATTTTCGTGACTCTCCAAATTATCTTTGTTATCATAGTAATAATCATCGTATTCATCGTGAAAACCATTGTCAGATATTCTGTCATAATAGTCTTGTAACTGTTTTGTTGGCTCTAGGTTTCTATGTCCGTGATGCTTTTTGCCATTACTTTTATGTTCATCTTTATGCTGTATCTTCACATTTTTATCAACATGTTCTTCATCAGCTTCTTCTTCAGACGATCCATCATTTTCTGCATGCTCATTTTGCTCAAGAGTCGTGTTAGGTGGCGAATCTATTTCTGGTGACACGCCTACGCCTTGTATTATGGTAGTGGGAGCATTACTGAGCGCCTCCTCCTGTTTTTCAGTTGTACCTCCTGTATCATCCTGTGTCCCATGGTCTTTACTACCTGGAGTAGTGGAGGAAACATGAGATTCTGCTATGTTGTCGCTGGAATGGCTCGATGATGAGGGTGTACTAACGTTTTGAAATGGCAAAGGAATAGAGTTATTTGTTTGTTTTGTATCTGACGTGCTGGTTAAAGCAGCACTCTGCGTTGGCGTTTGCGACTGTGTAGTTTGGTTTGGTTTATTTGTCCCTATTGAAGGGAGATTGTGAGAAACTGTGGTCTCATCAGGTATGCTGGTGGATGAGGTTGTAGTGGGCCTGGGGGTTGTCATGCCTGCCATTGTGGTGACATCTAAAGAGTCATCAGTACTGAGAGATACAGATCCCGGCGCAATTTGTACAGGTTTTGCCGACGATGAAGCATTATTGAAGAAATGTGAGAGCTCCCCTTGAGCCGCGCCACACGAGGGGTAGTTTTCTCCGGAGCCGAGGGGCAGCAAAGCGACAGAGGACATCTGGAGGATGGTGGAGCCCGCTAGCAGCATCACCAGCATGAGGCGCCTCAAGGCTCCGCTATGGGTCCGCCTCAGCGCAGACAAGCTCATGCCTACGCCCACACTCGAGGCAAGGATGACGACAGCGACCATCGCACCCACCACTGCACAAAGAAACAATATAGCAAAGGTTGTTATTAATAACATGTGACGATTAGAAAATGAGATGATAAGGATTGGGAACATTATCATAAGAGACTTCACGGCCATTAATATCCTAATAGGTGTGTAAATCATATTCAAAATAGCCTAAGTAAAGTCAAAAGTTTGTTTAATCCTTAATTGTCTTAATTCATGTTAATTCATCTAACGATTTACTTTACAATAAAACTTGTCCCATGCTGCACGCTAAATATTTCAGTTAACGTCCAAATGAAACTCAAAATGTATGAAACTTGTAGAAAATGGAGTACTGCTTTTGTAGGGGGAACTATTTCAATGAAGAAGACTCAATCCAGAATTCACTTTTATAACTATTATTTCTCTCTTACAGTTGTCATTACCATTGATGCTTCAAGTTGTTATCGCCATTAGAAGTTCTCACCCTTTTCGTTGGGATTTTCATTAACATTATAATTCTGAATATTGTTGCTTGTGTTATCATTAATGATAATGATGTCATTATCATTATTGTCATTACCATTCCTATTATTAGTATCATTATTATTATGATCATTATTATCATTATCATTATCACTATTGTAATAATTATTTTCACCATCAACAATTTTATTACTATCATCATTATATTAATCATCATTATTATTGATATCATCATTATACTAATTATCATTATCATTGATATCATCATTATAGTCATTATCATTATAATTGATATCATCATTATTGTTATAATATTTATCAACCTAACTGTTACCATCATTAATACTATCTTTATCATGTTATCATTATAACATTATATATCCTTGTTATGTATCACAACAGTTATTATCACTACAATTATCATTATTATTAGCATAGTCTTTATTGTTACTATCATCTGTTATCTTTTCCATTATATTTTTGCTGATATCTGTATCAGTAGTAATATTACTATCAATATAATTAATATCGTTATTATTATTGTCATTGCCATCATCTTCATCATTATCATTGTTATTGTTAATATCATCATCAACATGAATACCATAATTGGAAGCATTTTTAGTATGAAGATTATCATTATTGCCATGATTAATTTTTCATTATCATCATAATCATTATCCTTTTTACTGTTGAATTTATCACTGAAATTATCATTGATACTAACAGTTACTGAAATACACATCACTATCATTACTGCCAATATCATTAAGATTATAATTATTTTCCTATCATTATCATCCTCATCACTGGCTTTGTTGTTATTAATGTCACATGTGTCTTTCTCAAATAGCCATAGGTGTACTAATAGAGATCAAAGTACCACAAGGAAATCAACTTTTCATGGAAGTCATCATACTTACTCCTGGCCTTCATCCCGGTTGCATGCAAGATGAGAGGCGCCCATGGCAGCAAGACGGCCTGCGATGCCGTCAGGAGGAAGAGAAACACGTTGACACGCCAGCCGCCCTTCACTCCCACGCCCATCCCTCCGCCCATGGTCGCTGGTGATATCGAAGTCAGCGGGTCAGCGTAGCATCACTACCGAGGGAGGTCATGTGTGGTTCTTCCTTGCACAGTTGTTCACCTGAGCTTGCAGGTGTTCATGGAGGCGACGCTTTCGACTCAGATTCTCATGACAGCCAGCAGATGTCGGGACAAGCACGCTGGCGATTAGGCAAGTAAAAAGACGAGGATATCCGCTCTCCTCTTACACCCAGGGCCCTTCACAAAGGTTATGTTTGTGTTTCTTTTTTGGATGCTCTAGAATCTTCTAGGCGATTGATGAGAGACGTCGCGAAGAACTGTTGTAAATGTCTATCTAGGCTCTGCTAAATAAACAGAGAAAGAGGGCACTTTATTTT
>BOPN01000160.1:140000-145000 GCA_017312705.2 Penaeus japonicus
AGGGAAGTGTATATCTGAGTGCATGAGTATTATGGTTATTATGGCTTGGTCTCTTTGTGTAGGCATAAGGTGAATATAAATGACGTTTTTTTCTCACTGTCTGATTGTTATGTTCATGAGAATGGCGCTGATGGTGATAACATTGACGATAATGATAATAACAACATTGCCATTTTTGCTGCTGCAATTCCTTGCCATGTTTTCTATAGTGCATCCTTCCGTTGCAGGAGGAAACATGCGCAGCTCTCAAGGATAGGTCGGCTTTATGTTGAAATATTTTAAAAACTGACATGTAGGGGTCAAGGTGAATTTGTAGGCATTTGTTTTCCCCGTGGGTAAAACGCAAACAAATAGGTATTCAAAGAGACAAACCCTTAATTAGACTAGATTGATCCAGCCCTTGTCCGAAACGAAAAGGAATGGAAGATTCATCTGCAGATACATTATTACTTAATTTTTTTGGTCAATCCGGATGATTTTCCCAACGTTTAAGGGAGACATGCCCATGAAACCACTCCCTGTGCTCAGCGCGGAATGGAGGGAAGGAGTGCTGGAAGACTGGAGGGGAGACACATGTGCACCCTGGAGCGAACACTCTCCACGCTACATACCTGGGCCGACCATTTCCAAGCGGGGAACATTTCCTATGACCCCCTCTCCCCAGCACTCTCCCCTCAACCTGACTTTCCTCTCCCTTCTGGTCCCTGCACCCCCACACCCCTCATTCTCTCTCTCTCTCCCTCTCTCTCTCCCGCTTTCCCCGCTCTTTCCCTCCCTCACGTGGTACTACCTGTTGACGTGGCAGAAAACTTGTTCAGTATTCTTCCTTTGATTTCTCTTGTTCTGTCTTCCTTTTCATCCTGTGTTTCCCGTCGCTTATCGTTGCTCCGAGAATATTTTTGTTTTGTTCTCTCTTGTCTATCCTTTTCATTCCTTCAATTTAATGTCCTTTATCTTTTGTTGTGCCGGCTTCCCTCTCCCTTCAGTTTGCTTTATTTTGCTATGCTCTTCTTCAAATGCTTCACGTCCCTCCCTCTGCCAGTCCTTTCGTTTCACATTCAGCTTTTGCTTGCCTTTCCTTATCATTTGCTCTTCGCCCTATACGTTCTCCCACTTCTCTGTATATTCTTTTGTTTCACTCTCTCCTTTCACTTTGCTTCCATCATTTCCTATCCCTTCACTTCCCTCCAGATCATTTCTCTTCCCATCCCACCCATTTTCTCTTGTGTTTCCCTTCTCGCTGGTTCCCGTCCTTCCCTTCTCTGTCTTATTCTCCCCTTCCCCCTTTTCGCCGGTGACCGTCCGTCACCCCGAACCCTGCTGGCAAATATCGACCCTGCGTAGCCTCAGCTGTTGGCGGACGGACCATTGTGACTGGCAGCACGCGGCACGGAAATCGATTGTGTGACGCCGTCTCGTGCCCAGCTGACTCGAGGTGGTGGTGGCAGAGTGGTACGGGGTTGGGGGTAGGGGTATGGGGGACTGGGGATGCTTGTAGGCGATGTTTTGTGCTGAGAAGTACCAAGGAGTTGCAAGGTTTAAGCTTTGGGTTCTTGGGTCGAGGTTGGAACTTCTGGCGGTTATTATTACTCTAGATTCTGTGAGCGGAAATTTGGATTGCCAAAAGTTTTTCTTTATGTTGAGGGCGATTTGTTTGTAAGCATAATTTCTGACGCTCAATGATAGTGATGATGAGTATACTAACTGCTTAACTACCTTCAATGTCATTATATATTAATCTGTTTGTAATTTGTGTTTTGTCGCAAAATATCGCCATGGCAAAAGCGATGCGAATAATAACCATGGTTATTTTGTTTTATAAATGCCGATTAACAGTTATGGTGATATCCAATTTGCACTCATAGTAGCCCAGCTTTGCCCATCCTGCCATCTCTGGCCGTCTAGCAGTGATCGGGCAGCGGCGGAACCCCAAATCTATTTATAATTGAGGACGGACCGTCAACACCAGCGTGATTAATACCCTTGAAGAGAGTTTAGCTCGAGGTTATCATCAACTCTGCTCCCCGCGCAGTTCGTCTTCAGTGTCCTCGTGTGCTTGCGCTGCCATAAGGGGGATTGTATTTTGTTATGTGCTTTCGGGAGACGTGGGATCCTTCCAAAGGTGTCGCGGGGAGAGGGGCGGAAGCAAGAGTGGGCGAATCAAGAGTTGAGAGCCTTCCAGGTCTTACGGCGTTGTCTCATATCTCCTTGCTTCGAGTCTGATATTTTGTGTTCGAGTTCCTCAATTTTACGACATTTCATATTTTGAGTTTAGTATGTACGGTATCTCCAGGACTGAAGGATGAACGGTAGCTGCAGGTCGAAATGGCTGTAAGGCCTCTAAATTCATTTTACGACATGTCATTATTTGCTTTATATGCGACTTCACTTTCACCGCTACGCACTCCGAGGTCTTTATGTTTATAAAGTTAAGTATCCCTTTATTATGTTATGTTTTGCAGTTTATTATATGAATGTCTCATGTTGCTTAACGACCCTAATATCCCAATACTGGTAATCTCCAGCACACCACTTCAATTTTATTGAAGCCGTTTCGTTGCATAGTTATATACATTCAGGTATACCAAGGCAGAAGCACTTCGTTGATCGATAATGCATGTTCCCCGACAGCTATTGTTTGTCTTCCATAAAGCGTTTACCCTGTTTAAGTTCGTTATGTCTTCTTACCAACTCTTTTTATCTATTATTTGTATTTTCTACATCACGTCACATATTTTTTCGCATTTATTGTTGTTACACATACCTCAGGTTAGGAGGCATTATGATATGTAGTTCTCATTTTATAAGATAAGTGAGAATTCGTTAATTATATAGTTATGTATAATATATATATATATATATATATATATATATATATATATATATATATATATATATATATATATATCTATGTGTGTGTGTGTGTGTGTTTTATCCTTTGTGTGTGTGTATTATTATTATTTATATATATATATATGTATATATATATATATGTATCTATGTATATATATGTGTACATATGTATATATATCTGTATATATGTATATATATATATGTATGTTTATATATAAATATATATTAATATATATGTATAAATATATGTATATATATGTATATATATATGTGTGTGTGTGTGTCTGTCTGTCTGTCTGTCTGTCTGTCTGTCTGTCTGTCTGTGTTGGTAGGTGGATGTGTGTATATATATGTGTATATATATATATATATATATATATGTATATATATATATATATATATATATATATATAATGTATATTTATATATGTATATATGTATATATATATTATATATATATATATATATATATATATGTATATTTATATATGTATATATGTATATATATATTTATATATATAATATATATATATATGTATATATATATATATATATATATATATATTTGCACATATATGTATATATATGTATATTCATGCATATACATTTATATATATATATATATATATATATATATATATATAATATATATATATATATGTATATATATGTATATATATATATGCATATACATTTATATGTATATATAAGTATATATATATACATATATATATATATATATATATATATATATATATATGTATATATATACATATATATATATATATATATATATATATATATATATATATATATATATGTATACACATACATATATATATTCTGGTACAGAAAAATCACGTTATTTTTTCTGCAAAGGACGAGTTGATTTTGTATTAATTATATTAAGTTGAAATAGGCCATTGTCTATATGGAGGTCTTTTGATGTGATGACGCACTGGTTATTGCCAGGGCCGGTCGCTGCGCAGTTCGTTTCGAGTGAGACCTCCAGGCTTGGCGGACTTGGGCTGATTTAGTGTC
The DNA here is from genome assembly GCA_017312705.2 of Penaeus japonicus. Classification (NCBI taxonomy): domain Eukaryota; kingdom Metazoa; phylum Arthropoda; class Malacostraca; order Decapoda; family Penaeidae; genus Penaeus; species Penaeus japonicus. The sequence goes on from BOPN01000160.1 coordinate 143,895, forward strand.
CGGTTCTGCCTACCTGTGCTTCATTTAATGTTCGGATATGTCGATATTTGTGAAAGACCAGCCTCCGTTTATAAAGCGAAGTGGCAGGCGTCTGCACATTAAGTCACCGTCACTTAGACGATCAAGGTGAAATGGTGGGAAGGAACGGGTCAGGGGGGAGGGGGGGAGGGGGGCTGGAAGGCAAAGGGAGGGGAAGGGTTGCAGACGTGCTCTGCTCTCCCGACGCCGGTGTGTCACCAGTACGACTGGTGACACACCGGCTGAGGGATTTCGTATTTGAATGCATCATCGCGACTCGGCATTTGAGGAGGGCTTCTTATTTCCCTTTATTACACATCGAAGGAAAGTGGAAGATTGATGCAGTTATGAGATAGTTGTGTTAGATTAGGCATTCTCATACAAAGTCATCGTATTCATTTTGAAATAGGATTTTTAAGTTGCAGCTTTATCAGACAACATAACTGAGTAATTGAACAGTTAAATTCCATGGTGTCCCCACTCTCTTCTTCCTCCACGTTTCTCTATTTGCCTTTCTGCACCTGCTTAACTATTTCCCTTCCATACCTACTCCTCTTCTCTTTAAAATATTTACTCTTCCATTGTCGTGTCCTTCCTTTGCGCTTAGCATAAAGGCATGTTTCAGTTGGCTGCTTGAAGAATTGCAACTGTTATCCTCTTTCCTCTTGTCATCTATCGCCTTCTTTCTACCCTCTTATTATTTTGATTCCTTTCCCTTTCCCTCCCCTCACATACCATTTTTCTTCCCCTCCCTTTCCATACTTCTCCGTCTTTTTCTCTCGCTTCTCTCCTGGCGTATCCGCTGCCTCTCCCAGCAGCACTTGCTCTCCCCTCCTTTCATTCTTTTTTCCTTTCCTGCTCTCTTCTTCGGCATATCAGGAGCATTTACCCCTACATCGATTTGTGCAATGTCTGCAGTGTTGACGAGTGACCATAGGCTGCCACTATCGTTCAGGGATATTTACTCGATAGAATGTCATTTGTCAGAATCGGCAAGATGTATGATGCTTGGCTTTATTATTGAATAAACTTAGACGGTAGTGTACTGCTATTTATCCTAGTCATGATATCACAATAATTATATGATT
>BOPN01000160.1:155000-162500 GCA_017312705.2 Penaeus japonicus
GGACCCAGAATCTTAGCTGGCAACTTCGGTGAATTAAGTTTAGTATACACGCGCGGTGAGGGCGGGGCGAGGTGGGGGGGGGGGGGGGGCGTGTGGCCGATGAGGGGAAGTTTAGGTGAGGACTGATATCGATTGTGTAGTGCGTTACGATTATCATTTTCTTTGCCTCTGGTTTAGGGGAGTCTATTGAACGACTGTTAGGTGAATGCCGGCTTTCTCAAATGAAAGTCTTATTTCATGTCGATGATTTAGAGAATGTGGTTATTTAACCGGATATTAACGTCGGTTGGCTCGGCCGCGTTTGCAGCAGCCTGTGAGCTTAGCATCTTCCATTGTCTCGGGCGGCCATCGCTCACGTAAAAAGAATATTTATGGCAAGTGTTTGAATTACCCGCCGACCCGGTGATTGGGGGCCATTCCGTACCTTGCCCATAAGTTGGCACGAACACGGCATACTTAATTCGTGTCTCTGATACTGTACTCTTTTGTAGCCTGCTAATGGGCTAGGAATATTCATTAGGTGTTTGCGAATTAGGCTAACTGCTCATCTTATGGTCAGCTGTTTGAATGAGATAAAGATATTGATCGAAAACTTAAGCGTGAGTGTGCCAGGACTGGTGTTGTGGGAAGTTGATGCGGCCGCCGTTAGATGGCAGCACCAACCGATCAATCCGCCGCGTCCGCGTGCGCCAAGATGATATTTTCTTCACTTTATCTAATTTATATAAACCTGCACGCACAGTATTTTGAAATGTTATTTTGATTATTATTCAACCCTGAATTTTTCATTGCTTCACTTTTATATTTTACCGGCTTGCCACGCTTAGCAGCGATAGTTTAACGTTGAGTCTAAAGTTTGTCTTTGTCCGGGGTCGTGCACGTTCCATGCGAGGAGCGATCCAGTTCCAGTCTTGTCGGCACAGCCAAACTCTCGTGGTGTGTAGTGGTGACCTCAGTCGCAATAACGCCTATTTACCAGTGATAATTGTGTGTTGCAGTGTTTTTGTGTTTTTTAGGGCCTGTGGATAAAAAGTTATTTCCTCTACACCATCGAAAGTACATCGGAAAGTCGCCCTAGAAGAGGTTAGTTACGAGGTTCTCACCAACCATTCCAGGATCCCAGGCGTTGGGGGCGGGAACGCAAATGTGGGCCGTGGTTGGAATGGCATACGAGACCTATTCTCGTGCCTTGCCTTATATGTGAGGGCGTGATGGTGAGCTCATATCTTCGGATGTGGTAATTTTCAAATCCCCGATTTACATTTTGCGTCGTCGACAAAATATTTGAAAAGGGCGTAGAACCTTCCTCACGTGGCATTGTCGATCTAGAGGACCTGTTCCACACGTCACTGACTATTGCAAAGAGACAGTGCTAACTGAAATAAAATAAATATGTCATTGCAATTATCCATAACTAACGTGTAACTAACTGGTTTCGTCGATGAGTCTCAACAGCTCAAGAAGTGAATTGACAGACCGAGGGGTTTTCGTGTTACAGCCGATCACTCCATTGCAATGTCAACATGTAGCGGTGTGCCTGCTTTGGTGTTGTCATTCACTCTGATTTGGATCGTGTGGTCATTCCAGTGTCTCGCGTCATTCTCTGTCTCTGTTGAGATAATGATGAGTGTGTTAAAATGACTAGCGATGATACTGAGTATTTGAAAATAAAATGAAACTGGTGTGATGACCATATTTAACTTATTTGAATGCACTGTTGATATCCACAGTTTAACACGACTGATGCAGTTTACCTAAGTATTTTTTGTGATACGAGTAAATAGAATGATATGGACGCATTTGGGAGGATCGTGATGTAACCATTTGTGCAGATAATTATTGGGACGATATATCACAACGTTTGTAAAATGTAAAACGGTATTACCGATTTTATCTGCGTAATAACATGGATAACGGGGTAGTAATAATAATAACAACGGTAATGGTAGTGTTATAAACAGGGTCGAATGTTAATCTGACGATGACAGTGACGATAGTTATGAGATTGTGGCATTTGTCCAAAAGTTTAAAACTGAATGTAGTGCCGATGGCAGTAATAGAAAACGCGTCATGATGGTTAAAGATAACAAGAACAGCAAGAGATATACTGCAAATGTTAATTCTATTAATATGCGAAGTCAACGATATACAGAGCTAACCTTTTGAAAGTGCGTGAGGTCACATTGAGTCTCCGTATCATTAATTGTATTACACGGCAGGCGGAATCACTGAGATTAAACGTGTAACGTGTACACCGGACAAATTGTGTTTTTATTTTACGTAGTATTTATTTTTTATTTTTTGTTTAGTTCGTGAATTCGTTCATCATACTTTATATTTCTCTTTCGTATTTGTTAATTGATGAATAGGTTAATCTAATTTGAATATGGTAGGCAGATGATTGCCAGGTCATAAACTGCTGACTCAGAGTAGGGTAAAGAGGAGGGTATAGTGTTGCCATATCCACGCCATACCCTGAAGTGGTATTGTGACACTCTTGAATTTAACCTCACTCCAGCTGAGTGATTATCCATCGTGGGGGTATGGATTCTTTGGGTTGCTGTCCATTCATATTATGTTGGTTTCTCTCATGACTCACGCTCTCTCTCTCTCTCTCTCTCTCTCTCTCTCTCTCTCTCTCTCTCTCTCTCTCTCTCTCTCTCTCTCTCTCTCTCTCTCTCTCTCTCTCTCTCTCTCTCTCTCTCTCTCTCTCTCTCTCTCTCTCTCTCTCTCTCTCTCTCTCTCTCTCTCTCTCTCTCTCTCTCTCTCTCTCTCTCTCTCTCTCTCTCTCTCTTCGTTTTCTTCTCCTCTTGCGTTATCTGTTGCATTTTTGTCTCAATTTATCATTTCGTCTTGCTTTTCTTCATATATACTTTTTCTATACTGGCGCTATTGTTTTTGTCTAATGCTCACTTTTCTTCAGTATCAAGTAAATTTGTCATATAAAAACATTATTGTTAATGATTGACTTCTAGTAGTTATTATTCTGATTATCATCGTTAATATTGTTGACATTATCATTATGATCATTATTATCATTGTATTTACTGTAATCGTTACTTTATAATGATGGTGATTATTTAGTATCACAGATTTGCACAGCTCATTATTGTTGACATCATCATCATCATCATCGCTTTAATTACAGCTACAGGACTCCTACTTACTCCCATGTACTCTTATTACCACAACTTTGCCACCACTTCTTTTGTATATATTTTTTATTTTTCATATGTAGTCTAGTTTTATTTTTAATTTATGTATTTTTTAGTCTCCACGTTGCCTTGCGTTCGCCGTCCCCTATTTTTTTTAATGCGCAAGACTCCAGGTAGTCCCGTGTCGGGATTAATAATTAATGGAGTGAGAAACAAAACACCTCAAGGCTGGTTATTCCGTTGCCGGTTAACACACAAGTGTAATCTTCAGCGCTTTAAAATCTGTGATACTTTGCGTTATGAATCTAGCCACAGTTATTTGTTTTGGTGTGCGTTTCCTCCTGCATGTGTGTTTATGTATTTGTTTCTGTGGGACCAAGATTGTCAAAACCATCCGTATCCACAGTTTCTTCCCTCTCTCGTTAAATAATTCATAAAGTAAAACAAAATGTAATGTTTCGTGTGTTTGTTTTATATCTGGATGTAATATATTTGTTTATTTATAATTATGTAAAACATTTCTGTTGTTGTGTTTTTAGGGCTTATTTCTCCTTTCCGTTTTTTGTTATTGTTTTATTCATTTTTATTCATTGTCACTGTGTGGGTGTAATCACAAGTGTTGGCTGAGACATGCTTCTGACATGCTTCTCCGGCATTGACATTGATCGCTGTGTGAGCATTCCCGTTGGGTAACTTTTTTATATGCGTGTGTGTATCTGTGTGTGTCTGTTTGCCTGTTTGTGCCTGTGTATCTGTGTGCGTTTACGACTTGACACTTGGGGCAAATGGCTCCCTCGTCACACTACACGTGAAGGTTTAGTGGGACATTGCAAGATGAAAGCACCGATTTCAATTTGTTCACTTTTTCCACTGAAGAAATAATTTCTTGTCTGTCTGTTGAGCTTTCTCTTAGATTGATTTGAATATGGGAGATGGTAGAACGGTTAAAAACAAAGAAGACTGGTTATATCATAGTATCTTTCCACAAGATTTTGCAATAGAACTACTCCACTGCAACGTTGTGAAAACTGTGTAATTTGGATTTTAGGTATTGGATCATTTTTATTATTGTTGTGAATCTTTCCCCCATTCACACTATGAATAAAGAAAGGGGATGGATATATATATATATATATATATATATATATATATATATATATATATATATAAAGTACATATATATTGTACATATATATCATAACTATGGCACTGTGCTCTCACCCTCATGTTCATTCAAAACTTTATTCAAAGTCAAACACACGCACACACGCGCTCGCACGCGTACCCATACCCATAGGTGTACTCACACGCGCGCTCCCACAAGCACACTCACTCCTTTACTCACACACACACACACACACACACACACACACACACACACACACACACACACACACACACACACACACACACACACACACACACACAAATTTATTGTGCATAAATGTATTGTATATCATGTATGTGTCGGTGAGAACTCACCCCTCTGTCGATTTATTGAATATGTTACGACGATGCGTCAGGAACCTACTGGGCTGCGTGTTTTCGAAAGAGTAAAGATAGAATATTATTTTTTTTTTGGAAAGGGGGGACGCGGGAGGGATGGGAGTACAGCACGCCAACGCACGCATGATTAGTGACACGACGAATTTAGCCATGCCTACCGTCTGCACGCGCACATGGCGAATACCTAGTTTCAGTTACTAAAATCTGCATAAAAGTACATATTGGTGTTGATGCCGACTGGAAAGATGATGACATGATGTTAAATCAGTGGAATCTATGGTTATAGATCAGAAAATGATAGCATTTGATTTATGATATGACGCATATATACTGAAAGATGAATGCCTTTGTTTAGATCACCGTTTGCGACCTTTGATGTTCGCACACAAAGGTGTTTTCAGAGCGGGTCGTCAGGCTAGACTATTTGTTTACTGTATTGTTTCATTATTGCAAAGAAGAAATTCATTGGCTAGATTGAAATCTTGTAATTAGCGCATTGAAGGACAGAGATTACATGGTCTCTCCTTTTCATGTACTTTTGCTTGTGAGCCAGAATGTCACCTGATGTGAATATGCTTTCGTTAATCATATTGATTATTGTATGGCCACGGGTAGTTGCGATTGCATTGATTTTATGTATAAGCGAGGTGGATAAAAGGAGAAACAAAGGTAGATTGGTACGATAAAGTGAAATCTTTGCAATGCGTACCAATTGCGAAAAATACTTGGAAAGCAATTGCAGATGTTTGTACTTAACATTTAATTACGTTATCAACAATATGTCAACTTTAGAAGATGTATATGTATTTTACGATAATTGCATTTTAAAAGGAAGATAACGCGCCTAATATAAGGTTCCTTCTTTTATACATAATCTTATTACTTAGATATTAATCATAAACTTGTAGAGGGATGAACTGTACTGCACATTTGGAAGTCGTCAATTCGCAGACAGAGAGTATCTCGCGAGTGCTGGGTAGCGGGTACACGCGGGGTGTCAGGCAGCGAATATTGTCATGAATTGCTGGAAGTAATGTTACGCAGAGTTGATCACAGGAAAGTTCTCGTGTTCGGAAAGCTAGCCATGATAATATTGTATGATACAGGCTTGTGTTTGGGATGTTGAAGGTGTCTCCTACATAGGCTTCAATGTGCCTCCCACATTGGTAGCCGTGGTCTTGAACCGTCATTAGCATAAACAAAAATTGCCATTGTAGAGGCCAAATCCTTTTAGTATATTTCTTTCCACAAGATATTGTTGTACCCGCAGTTCAGATGTTCCAGTACCTCAGTTGTTGGTTGATTTGGATGCTTCTGGCAATTTGTCATGGCCTAAAATATTATTTTTTCTTCATAGTCATCGCTCAAGGTTGTTTTAATATTATATGCGGCCCAGTAGGAGATGTAATGGTAGTTTTAATTTAAAAAAATAGTTGAATGATTACTAGTTTTTTCAGATCTTGTTTAGGTCAAAGTGAGAAAAAACAGTGAATGAATTGCACATACAAAACAATAAGTTTAGTAAAACAGGATTTTCATTGGTGCGTTATGTGACGCACTGAAATAGTACTTGCAAGAACATTGCTTTTCTTTTCCTCATAGACAGAATGACAACCGGTATATGGTTACAAAATCAAAATAAAAACGTCAAAGGATAAAAAGGACCAAAATCACACAAAAAATATGTTACCGTTTCTTTAATAGCATAGTGTCGGGAGCAGGAAAAAATGGTAATCTCAGGAGCACTAAATGTCAAGTTTAAGTATTATTGCACGAGAGAGCAAAAGGGACGTTTGTGCCAGGCAATTCTTTTATTGCATTGGGATCTGACGGCTTGAATCGTCGAAGCAAGTCAGGTGAATTTGTGAACGTTCATGTGTTTCTAATTTTGTATATGTTTGTTTGTTGAAAGTGCGAAAAGAAAAAAAGGATACACATGACGTGGTTTACTATATTTTCTTGTATTTCCGGGCTTTTGTTTTTGTCAGCATAAAAAACCAGCCCTTTACTTTTTGTTTGATTTTCTTTTTGTAACAACGTGGAATCCTTAGGGGGTCAAACTTTAATCGTAAAATGGAGAGAAATATCGTAATTTGGGGGATTTATGGCCTCCGCTATGTTCGGCCGGAAAGAAAGAGGAGAAATAATGGGAAAATAAGATTAAGGAGATGTATTAAAAAGGAAAGGTAAGGGAACGGAAAGAAATAAGATGAATCAGGGGGAAGAAAGTGAAGATAGACATACGAGATATATGTTAGATGAAAGCAAGGGAGGACGGAAGGGAAACAATCGAAGAGAGTAAGAGAGAACGGCCAGAAGCAATAAACGGAGAACAAGTCCAATGGAGTTGGAGGCTGAAAAAAGAAGGGCAGAAGGAAAGAAAACGAGAATGAAACAAGAAAATAAATTTTCCCTGCTTTCCCCTCTCCCTCATTTCCCTCCTCCCTTTCTCTCGACCTGAGTGGAGTAAATTGCAATGGACTCCATGAACAACTAAGATATTGGTGTAATGACTTTAGAAAATATGATTGATATGGCCGCCCGAAAGAGACTCGATGTATGATTGGCTCTCTGATCGTCGAGTTGGCGATGCGGTGACGCCTCATGACTAGTTAATCATTGACGTTGTCCCGCAGAAAACGCTATGCGAAGGTCAGCTGTCAATTTTGCGATCAGCGGCGGACGGTTAGGTTCCAACTCATGCATGTGTGAAGGCTGCGCTGCGGTCAGGTGACGAGGCAAGTCACCCCGTCCAGCTGATTGTCACGGAGGCGGGATCCGGGTCAGGTTACCTAGAGGAAGGATGGGGGGGGGGGGGCAGAAGGGGGGGGGGGGGGGG
>BOPN01000160.1:177500-190000 GCA_017312705.2 Penaeus japonicus
TTTCCTTGTGTGCGCACGGTTGCAGTGCGTGTAATCATACAGTAAATAGCAGAAAACTTTTTTTCTCCGAATAAAGTTGTTATGGGATGATGGTGTTTGCTTCTTCCAACACCCCTCTCCTCTCACATTTGTTTGCTTCTCTTTTTGCGCACAACCGTTACATAGTTAGAAATGAATGTAAATAGAAGGAGAAGGAAAAGAATAAAAGAAATGAAGGTAATGAGAATGTGAGGCAAGGAGAATCCATAGAGTTGAAAATAAGAGCTCTGCAAATGTCAAGTTGCTTAAGTTTACTGTGTAATCAGTAGCAAACACCGGCAGTGAAAGCCTTAATTAAAGAGGCGTAATGCAAGTGAATGACATTACTGTCGATCTTATATCCGTAGAAAGGTAAATGAAAACGATAAGCACCTTGTGAACTATCTAATAGTGCCAATACACTGTAATGGAATGCTAGCTGGTTGGTGCAACTACGGGAACATGATGCCTTCTCCACCCCTTATCCCCCTTCCTCCTCTCATTCTTTGTAATACAATACCATTCTCAAGTTCCAGTCGGGAAATGAAGCTTCTAAATGCAGAATCGTGATTATATAGAACATGTATCATCTTGATTTGTTTTATTTTGTGTGAGGAGATATCGATCAGGTGGCGCAGGAGAAGAGGGTCAGAGAGAAGTCTGAGGGAGACGACAGCGCACCCTTCAATGCACCGTGGGCAGATCTCCACTCCAGGCTGTAAAGCCCTGACAATGGAGAGCGGGGACAGTCACGTTCTATATGACACGAGGGGAGAAGGAGCTCGTTTCGAGGGGGAATGGTGGTCACCCTGGTCCCCTCTCCTCTCCCTTCCCCTCTGCGTAAACACAGACCTTCCCGCAGTTACTGATACAGTTCCCTTCGTTGTGGCGACACGAGGGTGCAGCACTGTGTTGTGGCTGGATGTAAGTCCGCTGTGCTGACGCCGAGTCGTTGTGGCTGTTTGCCGATGCTGCTGGCTGGTAGTTGCCTCCTAGTAGCTGCAACGGCGTCGGTACTTTTAATTGTTGATGGTTGTGTCTGATTGTTTGCTTGTTTTATTTTTTTGCGGTTGCCTGTGTCTTTTTCGATGATAGACATAAAGTTTAAGAAGAGAAAGATATCTGACAGATATCAAACAAACACTTGTTGTCTTAAGAGCTAAAGTGCACATGGCTCGATACACAAATTAGCTCAGTTTATATGTAGACATGGATATATATATATTATATATATATATATATATATATATATATATATATTAATTTATTATATATACACACACACACACACACACACACACACACACACACACACACACACACACACACACACACACACACACACACACACACACACACACACACACGCACACGCACACACAATCTTGTTACATATCTCTGCACCATGTTATTAATTGATCAGTTTGGAATTTGTTTAACCAATGTTACAATACGTCCCTTGCCCACATGCGACTGTTATTAGGCGAGCAGTGTACATGACCCAGGCTCCTTATCGAGGTTCGATTCCCCTTTTCCTCAGATTGCGCCCCCTCCTTACACTACTTCTCTGCCCCCCTCTCCCCCTCCCAAGCCCATGCCCACGCCCTCTCTCTTGACGGTGTTTTTTTTAGGTGAAGGGGCGAAGCAGCTCATGTTTTCTCCCATGATTCCTTTCACTCGTTCGCCCGGTAATTCACGGACATTCCCTCATCATTTATGCATTCATAAACAAACGAGGAGGCGGCCAAGCTCGGGATTTCGGATTTCACGGGTCGCGGGTTCCAGCGCAAGGGAACACAACGAGACGAGGTATGTCACACTCGGTTATAGATCACCTGCTTTGAAAATGTATGGGTGGTCCTTTGTCAGCGGGATGGATATAGATAAAATTGGCAGATTGATAAATAGAAGGGGAGTGAACAGATGGTGAGGTAGACGTGTTTGTTCATGTGTCTTTGTATTTTTACGGCAATTATATAGTTGCCCTTCCCTCCGTATTTTTTGTCATTATTATTTGTTTAGCTAGAGCAGTTTGATTAAATGGATCACCATATATAAGAGTAGACATATATTTATATCGATATACATGGTATCGAAACGGAAATTTACTTTCATGTATATTATAAATGAAAACAAAATGAAATATTGTATGAAACTTGTAATGCGCTACAATAGACAATATGTAGTTATAGATTTTGTCCCCACTACAACCTCCCACCACATAGAATTCTCCGCTGCTTTCATTCTTGCAAGGTTATACATACACCCTCCAGTTACGTCACTTCCGGAGGTGTGAGGGCCGGTGGGGGGTGGGTTGTCGCCAGGATATTGATATGGTTTCTTGAACTCCGGCAGAAACTTGGTGGGCTTGGGAGACACTCTCTCAACCTGTATACGCTTACAAGGACAATTATGAGAATCTCTCTCTCTCTCTCGCTCTCTTTCACACACACACAAACATAAATACAGTGAATGAGTAAGTGAGTGTCTTTCTTATCTGATATCCTCCCATCCTTATTCCCTTCCCTAAACAAACTCCTGATATTCTCTTTCCTCCCCCCCATCCCCCCCAGCCCAAGACCTGATCATATGTATGGTCATGCTTATGGGCGCATGAAAGGCAGCGACGGGGCATGTACAATGTTGCGTATCCTACCGCCCACGGGTCTTCCCACGCCCGTCAATTATGAGTCCTTTCTGCGTGACGGCTGCTCGAGGGAGATAAAGAAGACCTCTTAAAGTTCAAAGCCGAAGTAAGCTTTTTGAGGGGGGGAAGGGGAGGGCGGGGGAGGGGGGAGTAGACAAGCAGACGGTTTATGGGGATGAGGGAAGGTGAAATATAAGGTTGATGGGGAAGGATAAGGGAGAGAATGGGGAAAAGGGAGACAGTTGATGTAATTGGTGGAATTCGTGTGGAGGAGGGATGGGGTAAAATGAAAGGGCAAGAAAAACAGTGATCAATCATGATAAAAACGGACCCCAAAAAATGAAGACGGGGATTCGGAAAATAAATATGGGTTGAGAAATGATAGAAATGAAATATCAACGAAATCTAGGGAAAAAAAAATATTTTCAGAATTTTATGATCGAAGAAACGGCAAACCAGAAAGACAATAAAAAAGGAGAGGTGCGGTCAACCATGATGCCAAAGACAGGAGAGGAACAGCTGCGACGGAGATAAAAGGTCCTCGTGGTCACTGCAGCAGTGAACTTGATAGACCTCTCCGTACTGCGGTCATCGCCACGACGACTGCCTCGCATCTGTGCCCCGAGAAGTTCCGTCGCGGCTGTGATTCGGGGGCTTTGTTTCTTCCCGGCGGAGGCTGCAAGGCTTTCGAGCGGCGTTCCTTTGCTTATTTCTCTCACCTTTGTCTGTTGGGAAGAGAGAGGGAACGTGAATGGGAAAGGGGAAAGGAGAGGGAGATAGAAAGGGAGAGGAAGAGAAATGATGTGAATGTTAAATGGGTAATACGTATTCCATCTAAAAGTGGGGGAATAAGAGGAAGAGGAGAGATGATATGATGGGGTAGGAATTATGGGGGAGTGAAGTAGGCCCGAGAGAAAAGATATCCTCTTTAGCTGAGAGGGAAAAGACGATGCGCTAACAATTTCCCCCTTCTGTCTCTCTCTCTCACTCCCTCCCTCCCTCCCCCTCCCTCCATCTCTGTCTCTTTCCCTATCCCTCTCTCTCTCTCTCTTTCTCTCTTTCTTTCCCACACTCTCATCCTCTCTCTCTCTCTTTCCCTCTCCCTCTCCCTCTTCCCCCTCCTCTCTCTCCTCTTCTCTCCTCTCCCACCCCCTCCTTTCCTCCCCTCTCTCTCCCTCCCTCCCTCCCTCCCTCCCTCCCTCCCTGTAACCTTGAAATAACCATTTATATACATTATGTCAGCTGTATTTGTTATTAAGTCCGTCGAATATTTGCACATGTATGCTTTTGCTATCGTATTCTACGTAATGCAATAGTCAATTTAATTTGTATCTTTCATGTTATTTTAGTTGTTATATATATATATTTTACTACATACACATATGTATATACATATACGTACGCACGATGCTTCCCCTATCTGTCTATCCCTCTCTTATTGTCACGCCAGACATTCTAGTTATGTTTTGTCTTTCCCTTTGCAAGGGCTATGTATTGATGCAATTACATTCCACATGTCACATGCCGCAAGAGAACATGTGATTCACACATATCCTGAGACAAATCAAACATTGTGGTAGAGTCATTTCGGGGAGCAGAGGAACACCTCGCTCCTCCTCGGAAGAGCAGACCTCACTCGAACGTCCTACTATTCTAGCTTAGCAATAAACCAAGAAAGCTGTTTCTACCGTGTTCTTCACACCCTAAGCCACGTTACCACGCACAATTCGGACCTGTTAAACTCTCTCTCTCCCTTCCTCCCTCCCTCTCTCCTTCTCTCCTCTCTTTCTCACTCTCCCTCCTCTCTCTCTCTCTCTCCTTCTCTCCCTCTCCCTCCTCTCTCTCCCCCCTCCTCCCCTCTCTCTCTGCCACCCATCTTACGCACTCATTAATTAATATTCCCTCCTTCCCTTCCTTTTTATCCCTCAGTCTCTTTCTTCTCTCCGCCGTTACTTACATTTTCCTTCTTCCCCTTGTCTCTATTTTTTTCTTCCCTTCTCACCCCCCTCCCATCGCTCCCTCCTTAGCCTTCCCCAAACCCTTCGTGGAGTATTTACAGAGGCCGTAAGTCCTTGATGACGCATCGTGGGGAGGGAAAGGGGGTGGAGGGGAAAAGGGAGCGACTGAGGTTCAAACGGACGATTTATAGATTTTTAGGCCATTTAATTTCATGATTACTTGGCGTTGAAAAGGAAAGTGATTTGTTTCTTCCATAAGAACGGGGCTTGGGTAGGGGGTGGACTGTGAGGTTTAAAGTCATCTGAGAGGTAGAATGAGGACTTCGATATCGAAATAGATTTTGACATATATCGTAGGTGGTCGAGTGCTGTGTTGTGAGGTGAATACATTTCCGTCAATTCTTGGTTCACTCCGATCACTCTCGCCAAAAGACAAAAAGACAGTTAGGGCAAAGAAGACAAACTGCAATTTAAGTCTCGACTTAATATTTAAACACATTTATTTCATCCTGGCTATGTAGAATTGATAGAGATCATTGTAATTACCAATACATCATCTTCAGAGAGAGAGAGAGAAACTTCTTATAATAGGTATATTTAAATGAGGTTTTACTCTTTCTCTGTTAAATACACAAAATCCCAATAAGAATTGAACTAAATTTTGACTTGGCGAGTAGTACGTACATTTTGACATATTTGTTTAATGGATGCCGCTGAAATAATATATTTACCATCAATCTCAACAAAACCCTCAAAGAAGGATGAAATAAAGGTCATATTGAATTGCTAGGAGATCTCGTCGTTATGGAACATGAGCTGAATCTTATATGAAAACTGGGAGCTTGACGGAGAAAGAAACACATTTTGTCATCTTTGTGCAAACCAGGGAAGTTGAAATTAGATATACAAGCAAATACTTTGGTTTACAGATTTCCAGAATACACTTCTAGTTTCCTCATTATATGTTGTAAGCGTTTTTTTCGTAATATTTCATGTCCTACGATGTGAACAGAAGCCGGCTGGTATAACTCTACGGGGTGTTACGCCACAGTTACATCACTTGAGAGTACAGCGGGTGACGCATGGCCATTAATGAGGAAGGTAAGGAAGCATGGTGATGGAGGGGCGGTTGCCTGGGAGAGTAGGGTTAGGGTGGGGTGAGGATGAGGATAATGATTCTTTGGGAAGTGGAGTGTAGTGTTAAGAAACTGGGAGGGAAGTATGAAGAAACCGTATAATGATCAACGTCGAACGACTGGCTAGATGATGAATGACGGAAAATGCAGACAAGTGGAGCGAGAATCATCGGGAAATGCGGGAAAGAAAAAACGGTATCGATATGGAATGAGAGAGAGAGGGAGGGAGAGGGGGGAACGGACGGACGAATGGAGAGAGGAAGGGAGAGCGGGGGGAGGGGAGAAGAAAGAAAGAGGGAAGGAGGAAGGGAGGGAAGGAATGAAGGAAGGTGGGCGAGAGAGAGAGAAAAGAGAAATAAGAAAATCTCACCATTTCCCCTGCAACTTGATAGGCGAAAATATTCCCAAGTGTGGATATTTTATGGCAATACGTTATCCGCCATGTCATTCATCAGTGCCAAGAATATGTGTTGTTTTTATGGTTATTGAAAACCGACGAATAGGAAAGAAACAAAAAATACTTGAATGCGAGGAATGAATAGCAATAGAAAGAAGGCAACAAAATTTTAAAGCAAGAAAACTACAATAGTCGTATGTCTTAATAACCCTAATAGTAATGTGCGGTCTGTAATCTTAACCAGTATTTATTTTTTATCGTGGTTATTATTCTATGTTATTCAAGAATATGACATGATAGCATGACGTAATTGCATGATGTAAACAACAATCAAGATGTCAGGATGTTTTTTGTGCGTGGATTTAGTACAGAGAGAAAATTACGATTCCAAGAAAGATAGTTTCCTTCCTGACGTATATTATTTATGGCCCGGGGAGAAAGCGGAATATTTCCATGGTCGGTATATATGCGTTGTCCTTTATTTCATAATGATTTTATTGTGATGAAGATGTTTGAAGGCGTTTTTTCTGATACGTCAGGAGAGGAAGAGAGAAGAGAAAAATAGTTGGAATGAAAGGGAGAAAGATTAAGTGTGAGAATGAGAGGGAAAGGGAAACAGATGAAGACAGGCAAACAGATATACAGTGATTTGCTTTTATTATATGTACAGTATATGTGTGGATATTATCTATGCTGAGAACTGTATCACATTTTTAAGCTGTATATTCTGTTTATTCATTCATTTAAACATTGTTAATTATTTGATGTAAATCTCGTGACAAAAAGTATTTAATAGTTTCGTGTGGTTGCAATGATTATTCGTATGTGTGGATTATATATAAAAATGTTAAAATTCATTGGAAATTTATAGGGCTTTTGATCAGTACTATTTTAAATGGAAAAATTCAGGTGATGTTACCGTATAATATATATTTTTTTTTTCAATATTGATATAATACGAAATACGTATGATCAGTAGTTAGCAGCCCTAGCATTTATTTTATCGGTAGATGTTATTTAGTTCCAACCATACTTGTACATTTCAACACATCACCATGGTGACATTAAGGAAGGGCTTCGAAGGTAGAAGCTATATTTAGGTTGAGTCATTGGGTGCGTCTTGCCTTGTGTTTGCATATTGCTGAACAGTCGCTGTACTTTGGTTGATTAAACACCTGATGTGACGATGTGCGGAGGCTCATCCAAGAATACGGAGGAAATTTCTCAGTGACGTGGCATATTTTTCTCCTGTATCACAAAGGAAAGATGGCGTTTTTTTATCAGTTTCACAGCTGATACATTCTTGCAAAATCACTACCGGGACCATATTGATCTCGGGTTTTTCGCACCCGAATTCGACCTCGACAAGTTTTCATCAGCAGCTGTTTAAGTCACACAAGGTTTGACAGTGTGTAACAGTTTACCTGAAATTAAACCCAGAAGTTCACTATGTCGGGAGTTTTATACCCTTCAGGTGATTGTCCGAAAAAATGGGACAGATTTCCCGACTTTGCCCTCTGCTGTCAACTATCTATCACTCTCGACTGCAAAAGTTGCTTCACGTGTGCGAGTTGTATCGTTTAAACCATTTTATTGTACACCTTCTCTTGGTTCAGCGCTGTGGAGAGGGAGTTCTCTGTGGTCTTATTTGTTTGTTCGTTCGTTTAGGTT
Organism: Penaeus japonicus; assembly: GCA_017312705.2. Classification (NCBI taxonomy): domain Eukaryota; kingdom Metazoa; phylum Arthropoda; class Malacostraca; order Decapoda; family Penaeidae; genus Penaeus; species Penaeus japonicus. Next base: position 185,328 of record BOPN01000160.1, read on the forward strand.
TTATTATTCTGATTATTTACTAGATCCAAATTACATCAGGAGGAAGGAGAAAACATTTTAATTAATTATTTGTGAAAAGTTGCAAGAATGCTGAATACTTAGGGAAGAGCCTTAGAATGCCGAATACTTAGGGAAGAGCCTTAGAATGCTGAATACTTAGGGAAGAGCCTCTCGCTAATATTTCCGTCATTTATGACTTTGCTTTGCTCTCCCTATTTACCTCTGTTCGCGAGAGCCCTATGCTGTAAGGATTTGGTTCATATGGTCTGTAATGAAGGCGAGCAATTTCAATATTTAAAAGGGAACAAAAACTCCGGAGTCTTTGTAGCTTCATATTTCACTCTCCGAAAGTCAAGCTCAATCGAGCAGCAAGAATATTGATAAAACGGTGACGTCGGCGCTAGTGACATAACATTTTGCGATAATTTTTTGGTTTTATAAGCCTAGCTGTGTATACTTGAAAATGTTTTGTTTTTTATCAGTTTCTGTAATTTTTGTTGCTACTTTTATTCTCTATCGCAGATCTTGCTCTGAATCTGCTTCATTTAGACCGTGCAACCACCCTTGATTTCTCTGATAAACTTTAGAATCTGTTAATATTTGCTGGTATGAAAACCTGTATAACTACTGTAAACATGAACACATTTTCAAAAGCAAGATACGCTTGCCGACGCGAAGCCAGGAAAGGGAGTTAGGCAAGACTTCACAGAAAGACATTAGCTTTTAAATACAGAAATTTTGGATGTAAACAACACACGGCGATCAATCGACAGCTCCCACCTTTCCTCGTCTGCCTTTTCTTTTTTCTTTCTGGAACAATTTTCTCCCGACGCTGTAAGCTTTTCCTTTGGTTAGAATATACATACTGATTTATGAACTGCATCGTGTGGGAGGATAGAAGTTTGAGAGTATTACTGATGCGCAAAGAATTGCTGTTCCTAATTTGTGTTTTTTGAGAGGAGAAGAGGGGAAGATAATCATCAGTAACATCAAAGTAGGAAATTCTTGTTATATCCTCTTTTTCTGTGTCTTGTTGATTTTCCTCTTCAGTTAGGTCACGAAGAGGAACGAGTGCAGTACTTGAGGTAGTCGAATATACGAGAACGATGTGATATGATTTGATACAACTTTGATGGAGTATCGTACTTTAACTGCAAGCATGGTAACACTTGTGTACAATCGCACGCGCCCCGCACATACAGTACGTGCGTACGGAGGCACGCGCATATGCACAAAGAAAGAAAAAACATGGTTCTTAAAGTTGCATAGTTCAGACAAAAAGGTGAGGGAGGGAAGTAGGATTTGTGTTAACAAGAGGAACGAAATCTTTACTGCCACTTGCATTTATGCATCGCTCCGAGTAATTTAATGAGGGTGGGGTGGATTATCACAAACTAGAGTATATTTGTTCCGAAGAGCTAATAATCGAACTTTTTTTCTTTCTCTTAAACTGCTTAGTGTATTTAGGGCTTCCAAACCTATATTTTTAACCGGAACATCTTTCTTCGGACCCCTATTTACGTAAGAGGACTGACAAAACAGGAACGTATCAGTATCCATGCTGCGGCTCCGTGCCCAAATATTTGGCTAGTTGGGAGCCTCGTGTTGCAGAGTCCTTTCCGAGCCCCGCAATTAGAGGCAGTCGGAGAGCGCGGAGGTGCCGGTCGTTGAGTAGATTACGACTCTTTGTTTGGATACTGTTGCTGCTTGATGGCTGTTGACTTGGGGTCGTTTGTTTGTATGTATGATTTTTGTTTCCCTTTACTCGATTCTTTGTTGTTAGTGTTATTGGCTGTTTCTTTGGGTTATGCGGGAGTTGCTTTGGGGTTAGTGTTGGTTTCTGTTCCCGTGTTGTGTCTGCTCTATTTAAGCTGTGCATAAAGCCTGTTGCAATGTCATGCTGGTGTAGGTGTATGATGTTGCTGCCGTTTGCTTTTACATCTATAGTCACTGAAGCTGCGACTGTTACAGGGTTTGACTTTTATTGCCACTTCAACAGTATGCTCTGTAAACGATTGCAGCTTTGATGCTATTACTACGATTGGTATTTCATATCACAGACAATGTGGAAATTTGCAGTCTATAGAATGTATAGTTTCCTTTATTGATGTTAACGTACATTTTCAACTCGGCTTTAGAACTGTGATAAAAATTGTATATTTGCTTTTATTTGTGTGAGTATCAATGTAAATACATACTTTCACTTTCGATAACGCTAATGGTAAAGTGTCTTCTATGATCAAGAAGAACTTTGTCTTAGCATGGTAATTTGCATAGAATGTGAAATAGTACATGTTTACGCATAACATTCTCGAAGGGTATTTATAAAAAACAAGAACATCGACACGATTGTAACCTCCTTAGTTTAATTTAGAAACCAATGGAAACCTGTACCTTATGATTAATTTGAACAATAAATCGTATTTTCATTTTAAAGTATTTAGATATTTTACATTGAGTGAATGACTGAATATTGCAAGAAAATAGAGGCTGAGCAATTATGCCCGGCTCATGAATTTTGTGAAAGGGAAGCTAATTTTTGTTAGCTTCATTTCAAAAGACATTGCGCATACGGAATGGACAAAAGCTTTGCATAGTTCAAAACAAGAAAAATCCAGCAGTGCAAAAGAAGCACATTCAATATTGCATATGATATTTTTTTCTAGCCCATGGAAGAGTTCTTTGTTACTTTCAGAATCCTTTAAAGTCTATCGCCTTCCCATATCACTTCCCAAATCACTAGACACTATTTTTGTGGTGAAATACTATGGAAATCTTGGCTGTCACTCTCCAGTTTAAGTGGGCTTGTAAAAGTGCATTATCCTCACTCTCGCCCTTTCTTCGGGACGGCGGCTTTGTCTATGGCTTTTCGCTCCCACGTCAGTTTCGGTGTCTTTTGTCTCCAGCCCTGAAACACCGGTGTGGATGATATCTGAAACTATTGGCATCCCTTGTGACTTTTCCCCGCTCGAGTTTCATTAATACGGGAATTATTAGTTGTCCGGGGAAAGGAACACACGTATCACGGACGCCACATGACCGGTGCATTACTTTCACTGATTTCACTCACGATCACTCATATTTCAGCGTCCTTGCCATTCGAGCTCCTAAACGTAGCAATCAACTATGTCGTGACGCACACATTGCCTCTTCATGGCCAGTGATTCTTCCCGGAAACGAGGAGGTCAAGTCGAGATTCGAGTTCGTCGAGCTCTGCAAACCTATATCTCTGACGTCACGCTTTGCTACCTCTGACGTCATAGTTTGCTGCGCCCGGATTCTCGTGAAATTAGGTGTGAAAAAAGTATTAAAAAGGTGGGAACACGGGGATTAAATTGTTATATTGATTTACGAGATGTCTGAGTTCGCTTTTGGTTGCGCTAAGTGATAAAAGGTGAAACAGCCAGCGACGGACAGAAGGCCAATGTTTCATGAGTTGCTCTGAATAGAACTCAAATTTCATGACAGGAAGGCAAAATCCTCTACCAAGGCAATAAAAGACTCATTATAGCTGTCATTACTGACGTTCCTCAGTTATTTAATTGATGGAGAATCTGAGGACGCAACCCCTTCCTCTCCTCCCCCCTATCTTATCGTCCTCTTCCATCCCTTTGCACTCTCTCCTTTCGCTGTCATTCTTATTATTTCTGATATACATTCATCTTTCATTTCCCATTTTATTTTTTGTATTTTATTTTCATTCAAGTATTTTCTCCTTTACGTGTCCCCTTTCTCACTTTCTTCTTTTTCCCACTTGAGTAACTCTTTCTTTCCTACTTCTGGAGAACGATTCCTATCTCTGACTAATTTCCCCTCTTTTTTCGTACATTTTTTATTTACTCTACACCTTATCTCTTCATCCCTGTACATTCAGTTCTCCCTTTTTATTTCTCTCCTTCCCTCTCTCCCTCTCCCTCTCTATCTCCCTCTTCTTCTACCTCTTCCTATTCTTCTCTATCTTCTTTTTCTTCTCCCTCCTCCTCTCCCTCTCATTTTCCCCCTCTCCTTTTCCCTCTCCCCCTTCCCCGCCCCCTCCCCTCTCTCCCTATCTCTTCATCTTTCTTCTCCCATGTCTCCCCCTCTCACTCCTTTCTCCCTCTTCTCTCTCCCTTTCGCAGTATATTGCTGTTCCCTAATTCCCTCTCTCTCTCTGGCCCCTATCCCTCTCTCCTTTTCCCTTTCCCTTTTTTCCCTCTCTTTCTCCCTCGTTCTCCTCTCCCCCCGCCCCCCCTCTCTGCTTCTCTCCCTCTCGCTCTCTCTCTTTCATCCGCCATATCTCCCCTCTCACTCCCACTTTCCCCTGAAGTATCAGCTACATTTCTTCTGCAAAAAAAGGAGGAGAGATTCTCACAGTGGTACTGACTGTTGCTAAGGCGAAGTCGCAGCTCGTATATGCGATGGGCAAATGGCGCATTGTTTAAGAACCGAAAGATGGAGGAGGGAAGGGGAGAAACGTCTGGATAAAAAAAAACGCGAGTGACGGTTCAGCAAGGGTTGAGTGAAGACGGCTGACCATAATGGCATTTTCACGTGAGCAAGGAATTGAATTTTTGCCTGCCGGTTCTCGTGCTATATGGTAGGGGTTTAGGGGTTGGAAGGTGGGTATGGGAGGGGGGAGAGGAGTGGAAATACGCGCTATTGTACTATAAAAGTATTTTGGGAGACTGATATTG
>BOPN01000160.1:210000-215000 GCA_017312705.2 Penaeus japonicus
GTGCTCCCTCCGCCCTTTTTAACTTCCCCTCCCCCCTTTCCACTCTCTCGTTGATTGAATGATTTAAATGAATTGATTGATGATTTAATTTTTTCGTAGCGCCAGGGGGTTAGGTCATGTTTGTTTAGGTTAGACTTTTGTTTTCTTTTTTATAATGAGATTCATGGTTAGCTTGTTTGTAATTGATCGTATGTTACCCCGGGCGTGTGGGGTTGTCAGTGTGGCTATGTTTGTGTATTTGTGTTCGTATGCGAGCGTATGTTAATGTTTGTGCGTGTGCCAGTGTTTTTTTTCATTATTTTGTTTTTACATGTGAGTCTGAACTTATTGAATATCATCACAATACCTAAGTTATATTTTAGTTGTGCCAGTTGCTCACGAAGCTGTTATGCTTTTACATGATTAACAGGTGGATACCCCGGCAGAAAGAGAGAAGAGAGAGGGGGAGGGTGAAGGAAAGGAAGAAAAATAAAGGCATGTGAAGAGGATGGAATAACAGAAAGAGAAAGAAAGTTTGAGAAGCGAAGAAGAAAGGAGGATAAGAGGGAGATTTGAGGGATGGGAGGAGATATTTTACTTCGGAAGGAAAAGGAGGGAAGCCAAAAGAATGGAGGAGGAGGGTACGGAGAGAGAGGGGGGATCCGAAATCCCATGAACGTCGTTGAAGTTCGCCATTACCCAAATAAACGGTCCCGGAGCATCGCGTAAGGGTTTTATGTCCCCTTTACTGTGCGCAGTCGTCCTTCACCCCCTCCCCTCCCTTCCCCTTCCCCTTCCTTGAAGTACTGTCATAGGAGATGAAGAAAGAAAGATCAAGGTCACACTCCTTGCTGCTGAAGATCGAAGGGTACTTCAGCAACTGCTCTTATTGTGTTGTTCTCCTCGGCGCTATGTGCTTTTACTGTCCGTCCAAAACGAGAGTATGCCTTGCTAGCCAGTGTTTGGACGTCATATGTAGATATTACTTGGTTGTATTTATTGGTGTCTTGTACTTCAGGTTCGTTAGTACGCTTTATATGCTAGTCTTTCCTTCCCGAAATAAGCAAAGCACTGTCAGTACAGTCAGGAAAACAGCATGTCGTTCGTTCGTTCGTCCGTGAGTGAGGGACGTGACCGCAAGTGTGGAAGCGTTTTTTTTTTATGTTGATGAACGTTGCAACCGATTAATAAATTTGTACGCGTTTATGTTTACTATGGTAATGAGGCGCATTGAAATTACCATTTCCAATGAATACTCTATTAGTTACTAATAGAAACTCTGTTATAGAAAATCCGCGAGTGAATTGCGATGGCTTCTCTTTGCAGAAAAGAAATATTTTTTTTAGGAGCAAGTTGTTACGAAATCTTGGCTGCAAGCCTGTCCAACCCCCCACCCTCGCCATCATCTCTGACAAGTACGAACATACAAAGCTCACATTTCTTAAAGCTTATCTCCAGTGAGGAATATTACCCTACGGCCTCGTTGCTAGGCCTACCCGACGCCTGGAAAGGGAATTGGGAATTCTCTGGAAGGTGGGGGGGTCGTGAGGGAGACAGCTCTTAATCATCATATGCCGTAAGGTGGGAAGAGTCTCACGGGATTAGCTCTAGGCAAGATCAGTGTGGGAATAAGATTATGGACTTACTTTGCTAACTTGTATATAGATGCTCTCTCTTTCTCTCTCTCTCTCTCTCTCTCTCTCTCTCTCTCTCTCTCTCTCTCTCTCTCTCTCTCTCTCTCCCTCCCTCCCTCCCTCCCTCCCTCCCTCCCTCCCTCCCTCCCTGCTACCCTCCCATCCTTCTCTCCCTCCCTCTTTCCCTCCCGCCCTCCCTCCCATCCTTCTCTCCCGCCCTCTTTCTCTCTCTCCCTCTCCCTTCCCTTGCCCCTCCCTATCCATCCTTCTCTCTCCCTCCCTCTCTCCCTCTCCCTTCCCTTGCCCCTCCCTATCCATCCTTCTCTCTCCCTCCCTCTCTGCTTCTTTCCCTCACAGCCTTGATTTCTTTTGCGATGATGGATATAGAAAATTTCAAAGATTAAAATATCTGTGGGACATTAAAACGCCCTGGCGGCACTTTAGGGAAAGCTTTTAAGAACTTTAAAAGTATCAGTTGGTCTCTCATGGAACAAAGGGAAGACGGCCACATGTTAATGATAATGTAGATGATTTTCGCAATGAGACTTGAGGAAAGTCAGTGTTCTGTCTTAGTTCATTATGATTTTCTCGTTAGTCAAGAGCGTTTTTTACATCCCGATCACGACTTTTCTGTCCAGGCATTCATGAACAAGCACAAGGAAACGTCGATTATTTCCATTGTTTGACGTTTCGGAGTATAGCTAGCATCCGTCTGGGTGTACTCAGCGCTTTGTTTGATTTTCATTAATTTCGTTTTTGTTTCATAATATTTGCAACACATACTGGTAAAAAGTTGTCGTTTTGCCATGTGGAAATATGTCATTCAGGATCTAATCTTAAGAATGTTTTATTTTACTCTTATTAAGTCTTGTCGGCTTAAGTATAGTTATTTAGCGAGGTGAGGCATTTCCGGCGCGGCACTGAGGAGAGTCCAAGCCTGTCTAATCGTGGCCAGGATTATTTCCGGATTTTGCAGCGTGATGGATAGACGAAGCTAAGAAAGATGGCTGCAGGTTGGAAGCTTTAGGTTGTCAGAGCGAAAGGAATCGTGTTCGGGTGTACTGTATATAAGAGAGAGAGAGAAAGAGAACTAGAAAGAGAAAGAGAGAGAAAGAGAAATAGAAAGAGAAAGAGAGAGAGAGAGAAATAGAAAGAGAAAGAGAGAGAAAGAAAAGGAGAGAGACAGACAGACAGACAGACAGACAGACAGACAGACAGACAGAGACAGACAGACAGACAAACAGAGAAACAGAGAAACAGAAACAAACAGAGGGAGAGAGAGAAAGAAAGAAAAGAAGGGTATGCGGAGAAGGAGAGTAGGGAATAGGGGGAAGGAGGAAAGGGTTTAGGAAAGAAATTATATGTTTGGAGAGGAAAGAAAATGGATTTGAGATTAGGAACAGAAAGAGGATCATTAGGCTTTTGAAATGAGATGAATAAAAAAATATGCAAGTTTGAAGAAAGACACATATAGCCCAGAGCGAGACAGAGAGTTGATAAGATAACTAATTGGCAGGGGCTGGACAGGGTTGAGCGATAGAGGAAGAGTTGGAGATGATGGGGGAGTGGCATGAGGCAGTTGACGGGAAGGAAAAAGGGATCATTACAAGGGAAAGAGAATGGAGCAGAGAATGATGAAGATTTAGGGGCGGGTTATAGGCTATTTCGTGAAGGAGTAGGGCGAAATATACATTGGAGGACAAATAAGCAAAGGTTGGCGAAGGACCTAATTAATGTTAGCGATTGAGAAAGAAGGCGGTGATTGCTAGGAATGAGGTAGACAGACGAATAGACACAGAGTCAAGCATATCCAAGCAGATAGTTAACGCGCACGCCCACACAAACCAACCCACCCATCCACCCATACAAACCCATCCATCCATCCATCCACACCCCCACACACATGCGCGCGCACACATGCAAGAACGTGCCTTCACGAAGAAAAAGCTGTCAGAGAAACCTTTTTTCCCTAATAATGACGCACAGTCCAAAAGGGAAACTAGAAACTAGAATGCGACGGAGAAAGGCATATATCAAGTTAGTTAAGGAAGGGAAGTGTTTAGTCATGGTTGACGCGAGGAAGACTAGAAGACCCAAAGTTATTCCTGAATAATCTTGCTCAAAAGGTGGATTTTCAAGATGAAGTTCTTGTAATCTGCCAAGACAATTTGACTTGCAGATGCGATACTCAAGGACGTGGTAGGAAGGGGAGAAGAAGAAGAAGAAGAAGAAGAAGAAGAAAGAGTAAGCCTGGGAAAGTTTTCTTGGAAGTTCAGGGAAAGCCTTAAGGCTTGGGTGCCTCGTATCCAGAGATGATGTACTAAGTCCTGAAAATGTGTGATTGATGAAGACGACGGGAGAGTCAAGCAGATGACAGGTGCTACGCATTTCTTTCTTTCCGTCATCCTTTCCTTCCACCCCCTCAACCCTCAGAGAAGCACGCTATTAGTAGGCTTACCATATATTTGGACCGACGAGAGCTGGAAAGAAGAGTAAAGGGATGGAAGAAGGATGGAAAGGATGGAGGGACTTTAACGGATGAATTGTATAACGGATGAAGTATCGTTTGAGGGAAGAAAGAGAAGGAGAAACGGGAGGGGAAATGATGAGAAATATAGGAAGTATCGCAAAGGCTTGCAGGGTCACTCATTATACGACCAACGGCATAAAACGATGAAAGACTTTTGAAGACTTAATGAGTGAAGAACAGGGAGGGAAATATGATCTTGACTCTTTAAAAAGAAAATGTGCGCAGGTTGTTTTGATCGGTCAAAGCCTTGATGGGATGATAAAGAAGAATTACTTGGCGGCGCGCCAGAGTTACTGGGCGGACCTGGTTGTGCATGCGTCATACGCTCCGCTTTGGCGGGTCAACACAACGGACCCTGATAAGCCGGAGAGCTGAGAAGGGCACTCGAGAGCGGAGCCAAGAGAATACCCTGGGAGCCACTAGTCACGTCGGCCTGCGGTGCTGCTACTTTGGATATTGGACGGGATCGGCTCGCGGATGTTTTCGCCCTTGAACAACACTGAAGGGTGCGTGAGGGGAGCGGGGGATAAAACGGCGAAATACGCGTCTATATATGGGATGTTTGATCAGCAGCGGGAGGCTAGGGTCCATAGACCACGGGTTATGGGGCCTCATAACAAGTTCGGTCCATTATGCCATAGGAAGGGGGCCAAGGACCACAAAGCACACGCTGGAATATCCAACTGTGGAACTGCCGGGGTTATAAGACCGCAGCCGCTGGTTCATGAAAACGGAAATCTACTCGTCAGCGGTAGACACTGATCGAAAGATGGGAGATTGGTCTGTGTGTTTAGCTTCGGGAGGGACATATGGGCCATTATTTCGGATTGCAAATGTGGAGCCTGTCGTGTGGGAGG
>BOPN01000160.1:237500-242500 GCA_017312705.2 Penaeus japonicus
GCTGGCTTGGTTTTCTATGCTTATAGGGGGTTCAGTATCCCTTCTTTCGTTTCAATGCGGCGGCCGGCTTACACTGCATTCGGGAGTGCGATCTCAGTGTTCTAGCAAGTCTGTGGTGCCGTCTATATTGTTGTGGTATTGATACCGTGTGCTACTATGGACAGCATATAAGAAGAAGTAGCATAAGGGGACGAGAATAGGATAACAACCGTACGAGGGGCCGAGGAGGTGAGGGGAGTCGGTCGGAGAGGATCCCGAGACAGTAATGTCATACTGTCAGTTATTGATGCGTTTTGTTATCACGCGATGCTCTCGTTACGCCCTGATTGTTTGAGTTGCCGGGACCAAGAACTACCTTAATGTGTGTGTATGTACAGCGTATTTACTGTTAGTGTGTGTGTGCGTGTGCGTACGTGTGTGTGTGTGTGTGTGTGTGTGTGTGTGTGTGTGTGTGTGTGTGTGTTTTAGTGCGTCGACGTACGCACTGGGTAGTAAAATATTTAAATTCGCTTGCTTCGAACAAAAAATATCCTATATTTCATACATCGTTTGATATTTCATGTAAAAGCAGTGTGTTTACAAAATATGTATGTTGATTCCCAAAATAAAAACAGAGTTGTTATTTTATAAATATTACTATATTTGATATTGTTCCTAAATGTCCTGGAATATCATTCTAGTTAAGGAAGAGCTACTGATTCATTTTATTCTTGATTTTGAATAGAATATCCTGACAAAAATTCAGATACCATCACAAGAAATCCAGAATACCAGAATATTTCCAGTTAATATCGTTGGCTAAAACTTCGGAAAATGAAAATGGGGAATTTCAATTACAAAGAGAAGTGAAAGGTAAGGGAAGTTAATGGATAAAAGGATAAATTGGATAAGATGTTAGGGAGGTATGATGGGAAAAAAAAAATATATATATATGTGTGTGTATATATATATATAGATATAGATATAGATATATACATACATACATATATATATTATATATATATATGTATATATATATATATATATATATATATATATATATATATATATATTATATATATATATATATATATCTCTCTCTCTCTCTCTCTCTCTCTCTCTCTCTCTCTCTATATATATATATATATATATATATATATATATATATATATATATATATATATATAATATATATATGGTAAAGCATGACAAGGAATGGAAGAAAAGACATGAAAATGGGGAAAAGTGAAATATAAAAGAAGGAAGGGACTGCAGGAGAAGGAAGTGCACTGAAGGAAGGGTAGTATAAACGAAGGAGGAGTTGCATTGGAAACTAAGGAGATGGAGGAAAAGAAAGGTATTCGAGGAGGATTGGGAGTCGAATAGAACCGTTGATGGAAGAAATGGAAAGACGGAGAGCGGCTCTCGAACAGGGAGTAGAGGACAGGAAGATACAGTAATAACGTAAAACACTTGTAATATATTGCAGAGCCTGATAGTTTCATGTAACTACAACAGAGAAACCTGTCCTTCCCTTGGAGGTTGAATTCTAACCCAAAGTGGAAATTATACGCTCAGGGAAAGAATGATAAAACTCAGATATCAATATTTTTTCCCTTGCGAGACTGGAGATAAACCATTAATAAGAGTTAAATATTGTGATGATTTAAACTGACATCTTTCTCATGCCAAACGAAATTAGTCCATTTAATTTATTGCTTAAACTTCAAAGAAATTGGTCCATTTGATTTATAGCTTAAACTTCTAAGAAATTATGGTCTTTGTTATTCATTATTTTTCCATCGATTCTTGGGATGAAATATAGGCCTACCGCTGAGGTGTAAGATAGAGAAAGAGAGAGTGAAGATGAGAGAGAGGAGGGGTAGGGATGGAGGAGGGAAGAGAGAGATGAGAGGGAGAGGTGAAGGAGAGAGAGGAAGGAAGAAAAAAAGAAAGAAAGAGAAAGAAAGAGATCTACAGAGAGAGAGAGAGAGATCTACAGAGAGAGATACAGAGACAGAGAGAGAGAGAGACAGAGAAAGCAAAGCATGTTGCAGAGTGCGCGAGTGGCCTTCGACGGCAGATGCATCCCGGAAAGAGGGGTGGATGGGGACTAAGGCAGCTTTTAGTACGAAAGGGTTTATTTGCATGTAAGGAAGGTTTACTAAATCATTACATTAGGTCTTTGTCTTTTGACAGCGATTGCTGTATGTTCCCATGCTATAGGGAGGCAAACCGTTCGGATTATTGGATTTGCACATATTATACTGTGGCCTAGTTTGAATTTATATTTGTTTGTGGTATGTGTGTTAGCTTGGGTTTGTGGGTGCGTGGTAAGAATAATGATTATGGTAATGATAGTAATGATGATAATTATAATGATAAATTATAATTATATAATAAACAGAATTGCCACTTTAAACCCTAGCTTACTTTGTACGTAGAATTGACACATGATGTAATGTTTGTATGCAACAGTAACCAATTTGATTTTGCTGGCGTTGCGATGTTAGTGGTAGACTCACCTGTTGAAAATCTCATATAGGGACTACGTGTATGTGTGTGTTTGTATTTGTGTCTGAGTGCCTGTCTCTCTACGGTAAAGGCAACAATGATGGTGATACTGATAGCCTGAAAGGGAACGCAGAGAAAAGCAGAAGTAGGATTATGGAGGGATTTCATTTGGATCGCGTAATCTCGGGGGAAAGAGACGCAAACAAGCCGACGCTACACACGCTATTTCTGAGAGCGTCTAGGCTGGCGAGGATGATAGGTAGCCTAGTCGTCGATAAAGATGTCATTGAAACATAACGCGAAAGGAGATAAAGCAGTTCATAAACGGCTAGATAACAATAGCAGGCAGCCTAGGACGATGACACAGGTGTGTAAACAGTTCCATGACATCACAGCCCCCATGCCCTCTTGCTCCTTTACCCCCTAATCCCATTGCCCCCTTGCCCCAGTTGTGCTTGCGGCAGGCGAGGGTCCCAGGCCGCTTTGCTCTAAGCCTCTGTGCTGGGTTTGAATGCTTTGTTCTGCTTGTCTTTGCATTCAGTCCTGGGATTATTGTTGCTGTTTTTTCTCTTTTGCTTTGAGGTGGTGTGAAGGAGGATTTGCGCTTTTGGGGGTTTGCTTCACTCTTTATTTTATTCTGCTTGATTTATGTTGATATAGTTGCTGCAGTTTTTGGTGTTCTTATCATACCTTTACTATTGTTGTTGTCATTTTTTAAAATTAAATGTTATTATCCTGATCTTCACTCTGAATTCTTTTTAATCATCCTTTTCATCTTCATTAACTTCAGTACAGTGGTAAATGTTCGTTGCGGTCTAAACAAAGGCCGCGACATGATATAGCGGAACAACACAAATGGCTTGTTCTGTATTCCCTCCATTCTCCACGCAGTATTTTTCTTTCCTTTGTACGATATTTTTCATAGGAAGTTTGGCGAGAATTCTGAGTAGTTAACATCCATTCTGCTCTCGGGTTTAAATTTTGTGAGGATGCTGCTAAAATGGCATTGTTGTTACGGTACGTTACTAATGTCTATAATTTCGTCATTTTTATCGTTTGCGTATTATCATTTAGATGCAGTGCTGGATATATTATCATCATTGCATTAGCAGCTGTATTGATTACTCAGTGAATAATTTTTATTTTTGATTCACTTTCGTATTTTCCCCTTGCCTTGCTTTTCCGTCCTGCCCCGTCCCGTGTACCAGAACAGGGGTACCTGAGGATCCCTCCGCGCTTTTGAAAATGTAACAACTGTGAAAATATTAAAGGGAAGGTGTCCAGATCCAGGGCAAGGTGAATGTTCTCGAATGTTGTCTGAAGTTTAAAGGTCTGCATTTATTTCCTTAACATATTTCTCAAGTATGTTGTGTCTCTTTTTGTTGAGGTGAGTTGAAGGTTCATGCGTGTAATGTTTGTGCGTGTGTGTAGGGGAGGCGGGTATTAAGACATGGTGTGTATGTACCGTAGATTTGTCAATTGTGAATGCTAGTGTTTATTGTTGTTATTGTTATAATGATAATAATTATTATTATTATTGTTATTATTATCATTATTATATTATTATTATTACTATTATCTTCATTATTTTTATTGTTGTTTTCGTTGTTTATGTTATTTTTCTTCTTATTTTTCTTGTTATTGTTATTACTATTATTGTTATTTTATTTTGTAATATAAGTGTTATAGTTCAGCTTCATTATCATCATCAGTATTATAATTCTTACGATCATTATTATTTACAGTTCACTTTTTCAAATCCAGGACGAAGATAACTGCTTAAATTAAGAATTTGTTGTACCCTCTATTTCTCCATTTCTTCTGGTCGTTCTTCTGGTCATGTCCGTCTCCTCTTTTTCCTATTCATACCCTTTATCACTCCTTCCCTTCCTCCTTTCTCCTTCTAGTCTCCTTTATAAGGGTTTGGACAGGGGAGTGGGAGACATTCCGGAAAATTCCCTCCTTCCTGTGAAGTTGGTTCTCTTTCATAAAACCTTTTCTTTTCTTTTGAGTCTTTGCTCTTTTGTAGAAGGTGCTTATGTTGTTGTCTTTTTATCTTTTCTTTTTTTAATTCGTTGTTAGACTTTTCTTATTCTTAAGATTATTTCTGTTTATTATTTTGTTTAATTTCCATTTTCACGATGTGATACTTCCTTCTTTTGTTTCGTCGAGTTTTGATGGGGGTGGCTTCTTTACATAATGTATTTCACGGCCTTTCTGAAGGTGTATTTTTCGTGCATTGTAAATGAGTTGGAATGAATAATGGAATATATAAATAGATAAGTTTATATGTATATATATGTATATATGTATATATATGTATATATATATACATATATACATATATATATATACATGTATTGTATATATTTTATATTATATATATCATATAAACGAACATACATATGTGTGTGTGTGCGTGCGTGCGTGTGCTTGTGCGTAATATAACAAAGAAATATTAAAGTCTGCATAGCAGCTTTGGTTAGTTTGAATACCACAATAAACCT
>BOPN01000160.1:247500-252500 GCA_017312705.2 Penaeus japonicus
CAGCGGAAGGTGAGGAGTAATGAGTCCTGCGTGCCCTCATTAGGGTCTGCCTGCCTGACCTGGCGAAGCCCCGGAGCAGGAGCTTTGGACTGAGGGGTGAGGGGGTTGACTAGGGGAGGGAAAGGAAGGGTAAATCAGGGAGGGGGTGGGAGTTAGGGAGAGGGAGGAATCAAAGGGGGAGGAGAGAGGAATCAAGGAGGTAGGGCGGGAGGGAGGTGGTGAATGGAAAGCGAGGGAGAGAGGAACGGGAGTAAAGAAAGCAGGGACGAAGCGATGAAGGAAGAGAGAGGAGTGGAGGGAGAAGATGGCGAGGAAGGAGTAAGGAGGGAGGGGAGTAGAAGCGATGGAGGGAGCAAGGAGGGAGGGAGTAAGGAGGGAGGGGAGTAGAAACAATGGAGGGAGTAAGGAAGGAGGGGAGTAGAAGCGATGGAGGGAGCAAGGAGGAGGGGGTCAGGAGGGAGGGGAGTAGAGGGCGATGGAGGAAGCAAGGAGGGAGGGGAGTAGAGGGAGATGGAGGAAGCAAGGAGTGGGGGAGTCAGGAGGGAGGGGAGTGGAGGGCGAGGGAGGGAATATGGAGGGAGAATAGGAGATGGCGAGGAAGGAGTCAGGATGGAGGGGTTAGGGTCTCCTCTCTGGCACTGGAAATGCGCGGAATTTGTTATCATTTTTGGAGTGGTGGAGGGATGGGGGTAGGCGGGGCGGAGTGGGAGGGAGTGGAAGGGAATGGCATTGTTAAGAGATTAAAAGAGGATTCTTTAAAAAATAGAAAAAAATATGATAGAAAAAGAAAGAAAATCTAGTAGAGAGAAGTAAAATTTGACCGAAAGGGTTTAGGGAAAATAATTTTTTTAATGTTTACTTCTCAGCCAAGTGACTGTTTGGTGGTTGCTCTGCCCTCAGTATGATTATGGTTATGATGATGATTGGGATTGTAATTGTCATTGTGATTATTATTGCTACTGTGATTAATATTTGTTGTTACTATTGTCATCATCATTATCGCCATTGATATTATTATTACTGTTGTTGGATTCAGTATTATATTAGTATTAGAACTCATGTTATTGGCATTACTATTGTCATTCTTTTCTGATGTTATCATCATCGTCATCATCATTATTGTTGTTGGCAATGATTGGTAATTATTACAGTGTCTATAACTATTAGCTGTATCATTTGGATTAATGTATATATTTGTGTGTCTGTCTGTCTGTCTGTTTGCATCTGTATACTTGACTATATTTTTCTATATATCTGCATACTCTATAGCTTTATGCTTGTGTACTTATAAATTTTGCAATTTTGAAAGAGATATGAAAGCAGTGCTGTTTTCTGTGAACGTGGGCATATGTTTATTGATTCTGCTGCTCATAGATTTATGGGTCAGTAGCACGGCCGCCTGGCTCACGCTGCGAACTTTTTGAAGTTTCCTGATATCTAATGAGGGTGCATATGTTTTATAGTTTAATGAGGGTGGATTTACTTTCATATTTTTGTTTACTCAGGAATGGGCGAAAAGGAGGGGGAAAGGGAGAGAACACGAAAAGGAAATAAGAAAAAGGGAATTTTAATTTCTCTGATTAAGCTTTACATCTTGGATCAAAAAGGAAATAGGTTTAAGGTTTCATTTTCAAAGGAAACAAATAGGAGTCTCCTTCTGATATTTATTTGTTCATTCGTTTATTTCTTTGCTGCAAAATTGCACTTAATGTCGGCCAAGTATTACATGGTTCTAATGTTGTTTTCGCCATATTGAGTTCAATTAATTGCATTTCTCATTTATTTTAGTATTTACATTTTGGAACCATGAATGGGAATTTACCTCGCCGCCTTACTTCATTCACAGGTTCATTAATTTCGGCTGTTACTGTTTTTATTTTAGCGCAAAAGGCGGCCGTGTGTGTGTGTGTGTGTGCGCGCGCGTGTGTGTGTTTGTGCGTGTGTGTGTTTGTTCGTTTGTTTGTTTGTTTGTGTATGTATATGTATATGTATATGTATATATATATATATATATATATATATATATATATATATATATATATATATATATTATATATGATACTCAAACATTTACGTATACATATAAGTTTATATAAACGCATACATACGGATACGGATTCGGATACATACTTACATGCTTACAAACACACACGCACACGCGCGCGCACGCACACACACACACACACACACACACACACACACACACACACACACACACACACACACACACACACACACACACACACACACACACACACACACACACACACACACACTCACACTCACACTCACACACACACACTCACACTCACACTCACACTCATACTCATACTCATACTCACACTCACACACACACACACACACACACACACACACACACACACACACACACACACACACACACACACACACACACACACACACACACACACACACACACACACACACACACCTGCCCGTTTCTCGTGCCATTCTATACATATATATATATATATATATATATATATATATATATATATATATATATATATATATATATATATGTATATATATATTTATATATATATATATATATATACATATATATATACATATATATACATACATATATATACATATATATATACATACATATATATATATATATATATATATATATATATATATATATATATGTATATATATGTATATATGTATATATGTATATATATATATATATATATATATATATACACACATATATATATATATATATATATATATATATATATGTATATATATATATATATATATATACATATACATATACATATACATATATATACATACATATATATATACATATACATATATATACATATACATATATATATACATATACATACATATATACATATATATATATATATATATATATATATATATATATATATATAATACATATATACATATATAGGTAGAGAAATTAAAAAGGAAGGAAGGGGTGGAAGAAAGAAAATATTAGAAATAAGAAGAAGGGGGAGGAGAAAGAGAAATACCGATAGTAATGATAACGGTGATATTTGATAACATAATAAAACAGTAAGGGTAATGGCATGGAGAGGAACAGGCAGAGGTACTGAGGGAAGGAAGAAATGCTAAAGGTACAAGGTGACGCTTAGGGGACCGCGCGACGCCCATTTGGAAAGGGGCGAAATAAGGAGAGGAAGAAAAGCAGGAACGATGAATGGGGGAGGGGCGTAGCCAGACGCGTTCAGGACTGTTGTCAGTACGCGCACGCTCGCCCACACGCGGCCACACCTTCGCCCACGGCCGCCCGCAGCCTTGCTCTGTTTGTCTGTCTGCTGGCGATACCGATACTGTCATTGTCTGTCTGCTGGCCCTACTGATACTGCCTTGTCTGTCTGCTGGCCCTACTGATACTGCCTTGTCTGTCTGCTGGCCCTACTGATACTGCCTTGTCTGTCTGCTGGCGCTACCGATACTACCATTGTATATCTGCAGACACTACTGATACTACCTTGTCTGTCTGCTGGCGCTACCATTACTGCAATTATCCTCCTGCCGGTGCTACGATACTGCAAACCCCACCTCCCCTCATTCTTTATTTTTATCTAAATATCAGTAAATGATAATGTTTATAATAGTTATGATATGATTATAATACTGATATTGTTAATTACTATTATCAGTGATGATGAAAATAGTAATGGTTATGCTAGTAATTTGTTATCATTGTCATTGTTATTGTTGTTTTTTCTACTTTTCCGCTATTGATACTTACGACCATCGACTTACGCCCGCGTATGACATGTTTTCACTGTGCAAGAAACGTCGGGGGGAAGTAGTTGGTCAAGTTTGCATTGTTCTGAGCGCGTTGTGGTTGGGGGACGCGTCTAAGTTAATTTATACCCCCAACCCCTTCTCTCTCTCTCTCTCTCTCTCTCTCTCTCTCTCTCTCTCTCTCTCTCTCTCTCTCTCTCTCTCTCTCTCTATCTATCTATCTATCTATCTATCTATCTATCTATCTATCTATCTATCTCCCTCTCTCTCTCTCTTTACTATTTCTATTTCCTTTTCAATTTTCTCTTTCTCCGTCTGTCTGTCTCTTATCCTTCATCCGAATTGCTTCGGTGTCTCGCCCTCTTTATTATTGTTATCGAATCCATTTTTTGTTTATATTCCTTTTCGTTTTGTTTCTTATCTTCGTCTTTCTGCTTCCTGTGAAATCCTCGTCATCCTTTGGAATATCCTGAGTATAATGTGCAGAAAGCGGTGATCTCGTCGAGACAAGGACAGGTGCTTGTGGAGATCCAGTTGCTACGTCATCGATAGATATAGCCAAGGGCTGCGATGAAAATAGATGCGGATGCGGGGTTAAATCTAGTTGACGTTGTCAGAAAAAGCGTCGTTTCCATGACACGTTGGCAGCAGTGGAAAGATGGAAGAGTTAGGGCAACACGTGTATTGTTGTGAATATATCGCCGTTGCCATCAAGTAGAATGGGAAGGTGGAAGCGAATAAAAGCTATGATGCCCAAAGGGAGTCCGAAATAACGAAGTTAATTGAATAGTCAAATAAACAATGGCATGGACTTCAGAGAGTCTTCAGTATTGACAGAGTATCAAGGCTATTTGTCCCATTTGTTCCGGGACGAGGTCGCAGCCAGACCGGTGAGGGACTGGTATCGACTGTGCGTGGCAGTCAAGTTTTGATTTCGCGTTGTTATAGTCCAGTCTGTTTGACGTCGTACTACAGAACAAATGCCTTTTGTATTCATTTATGTTTTGAATTGTTATTCTTCATGTTAATTGTTAAGAAACGTTGTTTCCGATCTTTACTGGTTAGCCATTTGCATTTTGAGATGTGTCCAAACAACCGGTCTGATTTAGCAGGTTCAGATGAGGAATATTGAAGTGCGAGCTATTCATCATGTTTAAGTCTATTGTCTAACTCGAAATTGATTGCAGTTCAACAAACACAAAGGACAAACACCAGCT
>BOPN01000160.1:260000-265000 GCA_017312705.2 Penaeus japonicus
ACAAGCTTTGCCGTTAGCAGGCTGAAATTAATTTTAACCGGCAGGTCCCTCCTTTTTTCTCCCAAAATTTAAAGCTTCTACAATATTGAAGCAGCATATGAAAAATATGAATAAAAGGAATAGCATTTTTTTTACGTGATCGGTGAATAGAGGCCGGCGGGACTAATTTGAGTCCAGAATGCCGCCGTCAGTGTGTCATGGGTTGTGCGTGACTTTTTTTTTATCTCGTTTCTCGTTAGTTTTTTATTTATTTTCTTTCTTCATTTTTGAGCGAAGGGAATGGAACCTCTGTGTCTATTGGGGGTAGGTGTTTTATGGTTATTAATGCCGCCTTCGTCATCTTCATTACAAGCGCCTGAAACATCGTGATGTCATTTCTCAATATTATTTCTTGCTTTTTGAGATCGCATCTCTCATTCGTGTCATAGAATACCCGATGCAGCATCAATATTGATATTCAGGCCACACGCTTATCTATTAACATTTATCCTAAATGGTTTAAATGATAGAATGTGGCCAGTCCAGGGCAATATCATGTTCGGCTGAGTTTTTGGGTCGAGACGTTGAACATTTATCATTTTATAGATCTGTTTCTTTGTGCCTTTTGTTGCATATAGGAGTGGAAGGTATTGGACTCGAGCTTTATTTCGTTACGTGGGTGTTGGAGGAGGGGGGGGGGACCGGGTGGGGATATGGAAGGGGCGTAAGGGCTGGGGGGGGGGGTGATTGAAGAGGGATGGAACAGGCTTGTTGGAGGGGTAGGATAGGGCAGGGGGTTGGGGTAGGGGGGAGAAAAGAATGAAGAGGCTCTGGTGTATACGGCGAGGATGGGGTGGATGGGGTGGGGTAGAGGGTTAGGGGTAGGGCAGGGCGTTGGGGTTGGGTATACGGCGGAGAGAGGGTGGATGGGGGGGTAGAGGGTTAGGGAAAGGGCAGGGGTGGCTGGGTTAGGGGGTGAGAGGACTGAAGAGGCTCGGATATGCGACAGGGAAGGATTTGATGTCGTGTTGCTTGGTGAATGTACAATATAGTGTTGCATGTGATGATTTGAATGTCGTGGGTTTGGATTTATAGTGTCATGTTTGGCGCAGTGGTTGTGTCTGAGGAGTAGAGGGTGGGGAGAGGGGGGAGGGGGAATGCGATGCGGTGTGTTTATCATTTGGATAATTGAGTGCAATGCGCCGAGGAGGATCTGTGGTACACGTATTAGATGGGAAATGGGAAATATTTAGAGGGGAAAATACTGAAATTATTATAAGAATGATGCTGATGATTGAGATGATAGTGATGATTATGATATTATTGATAATACTGATAATTATGATAATAGTAATAATAATGATGATGATGATGATAAGTGATGATGATAATAATGATAAGGGATGATAATGATAATGATGATGATAATGATGATGATGATAATGATGATAAGAATAACAATATTGACAGGGATGATAATGGTGATAACAGTAATGATAATTGTAATGCTAAGGAAATGGGGGAACTTGAAAATCATATCATTGTAAAGAAAGGGAAGATAATGAAGCAGATAAGAGTAAAGAAAGCAGAAAGGAGTTAAAATACCAATGAAAAGGGAAAGGGTCAGTGAACGGCGGAGTGGCGATGGTGGCCGACGAAGGGGCGTGGGATGTAGATGAAACCGTGACGTCGAAGGTTAATTTATCTTCCTCAGCGGAGCCGTGTTTACCGACGACGCTCCGAGTGGCGCGCTCCTTACGTCGATCAAGATTTCGTCCGCATACCGAGGGCTCATCTCCGCCATTATCCCCGCCTCCTCTCCCTTCCTTTGATGTGTCTCGTCTGCCCTCCGCTTCTTTGGGATTCGCGGGATTCATGTCTAGACTTTTTTTTTTTTTTTTTTTTTTTTTTTTTTTTTTTTTTTTTTCTGCCCCCTCTTTTTTTCTCTCCCTGCCCCCCCTCTCTCTCTCTCTCTCTCTCTCTCTCTCTCTCTCTCTCTCTCTCTCTCTCTCTCTCTCTCTCTCTCTCTCTCTCTCTCTCTCTCTCTCTGTGTGTGTGTGTGTGTGTGTGTGCGTGTGTATGTATGTATGTATGTGTGTGTATTTCTATTTCTATTTATGTTTATTTTTTTCAGTCTATATATTCATCCGTCGCGTCTCTCTCGCTCGGCCCCCCATTCCTTTGTTACTCGTAGCGCCCTCCCCACTTTTCCCATCCCACGCATCGTCTTAAACATCCTTGGTCTCGACCTTTACCTCCCCCCCCCCCCATCCCACGCCAAGGAGCCTGTCAGCGAATGCGACTGAATAAACTACCGGAGAGAATAAGAAGGTAGAAGGAAGACTGCGTTGCTGTCGCCTAGAGTTTGTAATAAGCAAAGAGAAACAAGCCGCCAGATGATGAACTTCATTTTCCCAAGATGTCGCTACGGTAAATTTCCTTGACGGGGGATAATTTATAACGGTCTAGACGTTTTGGGCGAGTGCGGAGACGGGGGAAATACAGGGCGCAGTGTTGCTTGTATTGGATCATGGAAGCTTATTTCATAGGAAGGGGAAGAAGAAGGAGAAGAAGGAGAAGGAGAAGGAGAAAGAGAAGATTAATAAACATAATTCAAGCCTCAAAACCGACACCGGGAGCTTGTCTACGAGGAATTTGTTATAGGTTATTTTCAAAGGAAGATTTCTTTGCGGAGGGTCCAGGTATTTTTTAATGAGAGTTGCTCACCTGTGTCTCAAGGACGTGCATGAGGAGCTCGTGCGTGCCCTCTTTGAGGAATTACGAGTCGTATTTTAGGCACAGTATGCCTCGCTCGCAGCCATGTAGGTTTGATACTGAAGATACTGAAATTCTTCTATTCTTGCCCCCTCCCGTCCTTCCCCCCTGCCTTCTCTCTCTCTCTCTTTTTCTCTCTCTCTCTCTCGCTCGCTCGCTCTCTCTCTCGCTCTCTCTCTCTCTCTCTCTCTCTCTCTCTCTCTCTCTCTCTCTCTCTCTCTCTCTCTCTCTCTCTCTCTCTCTCTCTCTCTCTCTCTCTCTCTCTCTCTCTCTCTCTCTCTCTCTCTCTCTCTCTCTCTCTCTCTCTCTCTCTCTCTCTCTCTCTCTCTCTCTCTCTCTCTCTCTCTCTTTATCTCTTTCTATCTTTCTCTACCCTCCCTACCCCTCTAGCTCCGAACCTCATTCTCCCAAGCAAAACCGTTCTTAATTGACTAATAGTGGTGTGAAAGGGGTGTCTGAATTAAAGGGGTTACTCGCACATAGTTGCCAGCCGTTTAGCCATTACGAATCACTTACGAATCACATTTCGGTGCTTCTTGCGTCTTCAACACTGACTTTTTTTTAAGTAATAGGATAGTCGTGTAGAAAACTAGGGGAGATGTTCGTCTAGTTGAACTTCTCATAGGAGATTGATCATTCAGTAAAACATTCAGCAGTTTATTGCATTATCAAGTCGTGGACATATCTCCCTCCGGACCCTGTGTCGGATGCCTCCACTTGCCTGTTCACGTTGGAATGCCAAGGGTTATTAGAAGCTGCAGCGCTGACAAGTGTGTGCCTTCGATATTTGAAGCCTGTTGTTTGTATTGCCTTGACGCGAAACTCTATATTGGATTCCGACAGGTTGCATATGATGTGTTGTTTTGTTTCCACGCTTCATTTAGTGTTCAGGGGGGCGGGATTGCGATAAAGGGATGGATGGTGGAGAGGAAGGGAGGATACGGAAAAGAGGAGGACGACGAGAAGGATGGAGAAGGAGAGGGAAGAAAGAACGTAAGAGGAAGATAAATGGGTAGAGGAGAAAGAGCGATGAAGGCGATAGGGAAGTGAGACGGAAGGAACGAAAAGAGAATGAGAGGGAGAAAGAAAGCAGAGATAAAGATAGGAGAAAACGAAAGTAAGAGAAGGCGAAATAGGTGAAGAAAGAGAGCTCTGGAAGAGGGAAGCAGACAAAAGGAAAAAAAGGTACAGATGAGACTGAATGAAGAGGGAGCATAAGAAGAAAAATAATAGAAATAGAGGAAAAACCCTCCAGTATATTCGACACAATACTATATCTCCCCCCTCCCCCACCCCCACCCCCTCATATTTCCATCCCAGGCTTCTCCCTTATGGCAGTCGTTCAGAGTTCCGACGCTGTTTTTCATATATATTTTGCAATGTTTTTTTTTCCGATAGCCACTCTTGATATGCAAATGAGACTGTCGTATCCGTGGCCGTGAGCCGACACTCGCCAGAACAAACTGTATCTCGCCTGACGTCTGTAAGTGGGAGAAGAAAAACAATCTCGTGATTTACCTTTGCGATGTGTCCGGTGTAGAAGCTGCTGCGTCGCTCCCTCTGCCGTTGCTTCTCCTTCGTCGACGTGATTATTTGGCCCAGACTTTTTAAAATTTTGTTTCGGATAGCCTTCAGATATTTATGAACTTTCATCATCATCATACCACCTCCTCTACCACCACCATATATCTTCTTCTTTATCATCATCATCACCATCACCATCACCATCACCATCACAACTACCATTACCACCGCCATCATCATCATACCATTTCCTCCACCACCACCATCATCATCATCACCACCAACACCAACACTACCATCATCATCATCACCAACACTAACATTACCATCATCATCATCACAATTATCATCACATCACCACTAAAATCATCACCATCATCATCACTATCATCACCATCATCATTATAAAATCCCTCACCTACTCGTGTATTGCCGCCATCTTGCTGGACGGGATTCTCGGTCTCATGTTAATTAAACTTTGCAAGGCACTTTTATCTAAAGTATTATATATTCTTGGACACTATTTTTTTGTTACCAAAAGAAAAAAGAAATAAACATTTTATTTATTAATTTATTATCATTCTTGTTGTTGGTGGCATTGTGGTTGCTGTTATTATTATTATTATTTTATTATTATTGTTATTATTATTATTTTCATCGTTATCATTATCATTGTTATTATTATTATTATTATTATTATTATTATTATTACTACTACTACT
>BOPN01000160.1:272500-287500 GCA_017312705.2 Penaeus japonicus
GGAGAAGGAGAAGGAGAAGGAGAAGGAGAAGGAGAAGGAGAAGGAGAAGGAGAAGGAGAAGGAGAAGGAGAAGGAGAAGAGAGATAAAAGAGCAGAAGAGAGAAGAGAATAGAAAAAAGAGCAGAACAGAGAAGAGAGAACAACGGACTAGGATACAGGCACAGACGGAGAGCGAGCGGCAGGAGGGAGAGACTGACATTCAGCCACAAGGGCCTCGATGAAGAGAAAAAAGTTCCCTTTCGCCAACTCCGACCAGATGACTAACATTTCAAGCTGATGAACTTCTACAAACTTTGTTTCGTGAAAAATACAAAGGGGAATATTTTCGCCCGCAAAGCCGCTTGCTTGGATATTTGATTATCATTATTATTATTATCATATGAATGTTATATCAGTAGTAGTGAGGATTATTTTCAGAAGTTTTGCTGTTGTTATCATGGTTATTGTTGTTGTTTATTGTTGTTGATAATTTTACTATTGCTGTTATTGTTATCATTATTTTATTATTATCATTGTTATAATGATAGTTATTATTATTACTGTTATTATCATTATCATTATTATTACTACTACTACTATCATTATTATTATTATCATTATCATCACCACACCACCATCATTATCACCATCTTCATCACCACAACACCATCATTATCATTACCATCACCACCACACTATCATTATCATCACACCACTACCACCATCATAATCACCACAATTATCATTATCATCACCACCATACCACCACCACCATCATTACTACCACACACCACTACTACTACCACCATTACTACTACTACTACTACACCACCACCACCACCGCCACCACTACTAATACTACTACTACTCCTCAGATAATAATATGATGATAATATTGATAATGACAATAAAAGTAATGCTATTAATACTATTGCTGTTATTTTTGTTTCCTTTACTATTATTAAGGTTAATATATTATTTGAATCCTCATTATCACCATCATCATAATAATAATAATAGTTATTGTTATTATTATTATTATTGTTATCATTATCATTATTATTACTATTATTATTTTTGTTATTGTTGTTATACTTGTTTTTTCTTGTTTTTATGTCATCATATATGATTTTCATATTCACTCCTTGCTTTCGCTCTTCCAATTAATCTAACTACCGTCATTTGCTCTAGATTTCCCCTCCCGGCGAACCGAAGCAATCGCCCCGTTTCCTCTGCTTCATAAGCTGCGACGGAGGCCGTTAGGGCGGGAAACGACCCCTTTGACGAGAAACGAATCGGCAGTTACGGAGTGATTTCACGGCGACGGGTTGAGACTTACGAACTTCCATCGCGGGCTGATCTTGGTGGGTGGGTGGGTTGGGAAGGTGGGGAGGGGGTGGATTGGGTAGGTTGGGAGGGAAGGAGGGAAGGAGGGAAGGAGGGAAGGAGGGAAGGAGGGAAGGAGGGAAGGAAGGAAGGAAGGAAGGAAGGAAGGAAGGAAGGAAGGAAGGAAGGAAGGAAGGAAGGAAGGAAGGAAGGAAGGAAGGAAGGAAGGAAGGAGGGAAGGAGGGAGGGACGTGAGGGAGAATGCGGGTGGGGGAGAGGGAGGGGTGGGAGAGAGGGAGGGTTGCGTGTGAGGGAAGAATGGGATGGGAGTGGGTAGGGGGTGGGGTGAGTTACAGGGAGGAGGTGGACGTTGCTTCTGTGAGGAGGAGGTGGGCGGGACTTCTATTAAAGGGAAGGGTTGAGAAGTTTTATGTTAAGGATGTTGGGTAGTGGTTCAGGAAGGAGTGGGCGTGACTTCTATTAGAGGGAGGAGGTGGGCGTGACTTCTATTAGAGGGAGGAAGTGGGTGGGTCTTCTATTAGAGGAAGGAGGTAGGCGTGACTTCTATTATAGGAAGGAGGTGGGCGGGTCTTCTATTAGAAGGAGGAGGTGAGCGGGACAAAGCGTGATAAATTTCTCGAGACAGCTGTATATTTAATGGTTATAATGATAAAGATAATGATAGCAATAATAATAATAATAATGATAATACAAACATGTTTACATCACGAGTTTGAAATATAAAGTATTCTTATGACTGGAATTGATAATTAAAATGGAATAAATAGATAATGAAGAAAATCAGGGATATTATTAAGGGAACAGTGAATATTGAAGCAAAAATCTGTATTCAAAGTGGCAAAATTGTTTTGGAAATTCTTTTGATAGAGATGGTGATTGTTTGAAAGGTATTATACGGATTGTTATTTGATACATTGGTACTGACGGTATTGTAACAATTTACGGCATTACTGCTGCTGGTGATAACGATGCCATTGAAGTGATAACAGTAAATGTGTGTACAGTAGTCTCATGAATTTTCTCAACGAATGAATCTTAAATGGCAACGAAAAGAAATAACTGAAATGGCAATCTTACATCCCTCGCATTGCCTCTGTCTCAGGATACTTACCCCCCCCCCCCCTTCCCCTCCTCCATCTCGCCAGGTCAAAAGGCCAGTCCACTCGTTCGAAATGAGTTTCCACTCCGCGATCAAGTGCGTGCTTGCCTTGGATCGAATTCCAGTTGTCCGATGGTATTCCAGGGAAAGGGTCGAGAGCTGATGAGGTCGAGAGAGTAACGCATAAGGTCAAAATGGGGCAATAAAAAGTAAAAAAAAAAAAAAAAAATGAATAAAGATAACAAGAAAGTGTGTGATGTGCAGTGAATGGACTGTGTACTATTGCATATTCAGTGGAATAATTTCACCATTGCTAAAAATTACAATGGCTGATTGACTTCTAACTCATGTTTTTTTTCTTCTTTCAACAGGTAAATTGTGCTGGTTGGCGGCGGAAGCAGAACGAGACAAAAGGGTAACAGGTAATAAAGACAACGAGAAATGAGGGTGTAGGAGTGAATTCTGGAATAACGAATTATTTAATACTAAAATGTTCAAATAGAATATTGTTAATAGTAGTATCATTATCATCATTATGATAATGATAATGGTTATGATAATTATTGTTATTAATTTTGTTATTATTATTATTACTCCTACTACTACTATCATAATCATTATATTAATAATGATATGATAATGCTAATAGTAATAATGATAATAATAATGATAATGATGTTAATAATAATAATAATAATGATAATGATGTTAATAATAATAATGATAATGATAATCATTATTATTACTACCACTTCTACAACTACTGGTAGTACTACCGCTTCAACAACTACTATCATTGCTACCACCACCACCACTACTATTACTGCTATTATTACTACTGGTGCTACTACTACTGCTGCTTCAATTACTGCTGTTGCTATTACTTCTACTATTATTACTACTTCTACTACTATTACTACTTCAACTACTACTACTACTATCTTAACTGTATTTTTATCATTGTCCGTATTAATTATTGTTAATTATTTCACAACCACACACACAACCGCAAACATACACGCTCGTTATTACTAACCAGTCATCATAATCCATCATGGCCAGTTTACTCGTTACGCTGATTGGCGGTTCTGCTGTAACGGATGTCATCGCTATCGTTATTATTGAAATATAACTACGGACTCGTACATATATGCCTCCCTCCCTCTCCCCCACACACAAACACATACATAACTCACACACAAGCAGGCAAACAACAAACACAAGCACTCACACTGACAGACAAGCAAACGCATACACAAACAAACAAACATACGTTCACATTTATAAACAAACAAACAACCGAAGCAAAGAAACACGCACACACGAGTTTCGATAACCCCATACCTTGGTAGAACGGACATCATATCTGACACTTCAATTTTGCGCCCAATTTAGTAATAAACAGCGGTGAATTATGGGACGCACCCGCAGCTGTGTGGTTGACGCAGAAAGGGAATGTGGCAGTTTCAGTTTCATTTTCCTCTTTCCCTTTCCCTTTCCCTTTCCCTTTCCCTTTCCCTTTCCCTTTCCCTTTCCCTTTCCCTTTCCCTTTCCCTTTCCCCCCCCCCCCCCCTCTCTCTCTCTCTCTCTCTCTCTCTCTCTCTCTCTCTCTCTCTCTCTCTCTCTCTCTCTCTCTCTCTCTCTCTCTCTCTCTCTCTCTCATCTCTTTCTCTCTATCTCTCTCTATCTCTCATCTCTCTCTCTCTCTCTCTCTCTCTCTCTCTCTCTCTCTCTCTCTCTCTCTACCTCTACCTCTACCTCTACCTCCTTCCCTCCCTCTCTCCTCCCACCCTCATCCTCTCCCTCTCCCTCTCCCCGTCTCCATCTCCCTCGCCATCCCTTCCTCCTCGCTGTCCCCCAACGCTTCCCGCCTAATTTCAACAATCCTTAGGCCCTAAAGGCTTACGTTAGTGGGCTTAAGGGTTGAACTCAGCGAGAATCGCTCGAGGATCACTTAAGGTCATATTTTCGGACTTGAGACAACGCGCGGGTGTGGCGTGCCTGTCTACGCTTCTCTTTCCCGCAAAGTCTATTAGCTGTACGTTTTTTTTTTTTTCTCGAGAGATGTAAGAGCCCACGGAGGAACTAAGACGGGGGTAAGGATAATCTGTGTTGCCCCATCCTTTTGAGGTGCAATCGCTTGTCTCAATAAACTTGTCAATGTCAACGTCGAGACGTCTCCATGGGGGCCCATGTCTCTCTCGTTGTCACACAAACTCAATAGCTCATTTTACGCCTTGATTGGCAGTCACTCGACGCGAATTTGAATTAGGCAGACGTGGAAATAAATAGACTAAGTTTCTGGATTTAGATTTACATGAAGGAAGCCCAAGAGCGAAGTTGCTGTTTAAAGTGGGGTTCTAGGTTCTAGCAAACACCGCGGATTTGAGATTTCGTTCTTTTTCCTCGGTTTCGTTTTATATTATACTCCCATAGTTCCAACTCGGAATCACCACCACATTGGACATTGGACTTGATTAATTGCTCTTTTTCCCGCTGATTTCATTCCCCAATAATGAACCTAATTACGCGTCTGAGCCTGACTCCGAATCTACGTCATAAGTGGCTCTAACCGGGAATTAAGGATCGCTTAATTATTTGCCGCCAGTGATTAGTCCAAGGTAATGAGGCCAGATCTGGTCATTGTGCACTTAATGACCTTGCTTCTCAGGTGTTACCCCCGGTGGGATGGAGGTCACGCGAGGGGACTGACGCCGCAAAAACAAGTAAAAGGAAGGGAGTGCTACATGGTTTATGTTCTACCAGATAATGTGTAAGAGAAAATAAATCCGAAAAAGAGGAACAGTCCACAGTAATACAGGTGATAAACGAAATAAAGTGTAATGGATAAAATGCTAAAATGCCGAGCTTTTAGTACTTGTGCTAGCAGCATTTTACAAGGATGTCGCCGTGCACCAGGGTGCCGGCGAGGGCGAGCGACGCCAAGCCTTTATTAATACCAGCTGCCAGATGGTACCTGCGTTGCAAAACATTACTGCTGTTATTACTAGCACCTGTCCCTTTGTGAGTTCCGTGGGCGACGTGCGTGCGCTGCTGGTCGAATTTGCCTATAATCTTCCTATATTTTTCACTTTAACATTATAAATAGGTTTACCGGAATACGTTCGCATGAAAAGTGTGGATTTGGGCGTTTATCTCTGTTCATAAGGTTCGAAAGGCACGAGAGACACGAGGTCATCACGAGCCGAGTTGGAATGTGTGGCGGCTTGAGAGGAGCGAAGGAAGGGATGGAGGCATAATCAGGGAATTATTGATTGCGGGATGCTACGCCAAAGATGCCCGAGCTCAGTGACAGGACTTTCCCCTCTTTTCTCCTCTGCTAGATTGCGGTGCCCCCTCTTCCCCCTTCCCCTTCCAGATGTGTCCTATTTGATCTCCCGAATGATGAAAGGTGGAAGGAGAGGGCTAGATAGAATCGAGTAGGGCAACATAGGCTCAAACACACACGCACACACACACACACACACACACACACACACACACACACACACACACACACACACACACACACACACACACACACACACACACACACACACACACCCTCTCCCTCTCTCCCTCCCTCTCCCCTCTCCCAGGAAGAGCGAATAAAAGGAAAAAAAATTCGGTCTTCAAAGAAAATCAGCAAGACATTGATACAAAATGCCTTTGATGGATGGCATTCCGTATCGTATTCGGATACCTATGAATAGAACTTTGAAACATTGTTTACAGAACTACGGATATCCAAATGCTGTGGGAATCGGTCAAGAGCTGGCACTGTGTTGTGTGTGCGTCTTCTTTTGTGCAATACCGCCTTTCGTCTGGCTGTTCTTTCGCGCCTTCTCCTCCACTTCTCCTTCCCTCATTCTATCACCCAGTGGCCTACAC
This sequence comes from Penaeus japonicus, assembly GCA_017312705.2. Classification (NCBI taxonomy): domain Eukaryota; kingdom Metazoa; phylum Arthropoda; class Malacostraca; order Decapoda; family Penaeidae; genus Penaeus; species Penaeus japonicus. The sequence goes on from BOPN01000160.1 coordinate 278,817, forward strand.
CCTCCTCCTTAAGTCTGTGTTGCCCCCCCCCCCCCTCACACACACATCGTTCTGCATCCTCTGGCGTGGCCTAGGTGATGTTGAGGTAGAGATAAGGGTGCTGTTTGTAGATAGGAAGACTATAGTGCTATGATTGTTTGCTGTGATGGAATTATGATAATTGTACGTCTTTCCCTAAACTTTTGCCTATGGCTTTACCTCTATTTGCGTGAGTTTTACTGGTATGCATGGTTTAGCCTACATCGTTCGTTATCATAAGTCAATGATCTTATTGCCATTACATATTGTTATTTTTCTTATTTGTTCTAAAAACCCTTATATATGCTTTTAGTGATTATCAAACATGATTTCCTATGAAATAACAAAAAATAGTAATAAAAAACGACCCTAATGTCAGATATTAGGGTCGATTTTGTATGTAAGAAAGATGGCGAAATTATTCTGAATAGATTTACAAAAAATATGTCTAAACCACCAAAAGCATATATAAAGATTTCATCTCTTATGAAACGGGGCAGCAATACAGATTCGATTAGATTTATTATATGCTGGCGCACGTTACGTATTCCTGTTTCTGGCCTGCATCTGTGACCGCGTCTGTCTGTCTACCTGCTTGAGTGTGTGTTTTAAAGAAAGTAAAACTGAAAAAGGGATGGGGATCATCGACAGTGCCATAACTTTCATGCCACTGAGATAGCTCGTCATTGCGTCACTTTTAAAGAGTAATGTTATGTGATACGATGCCGAAGACTGTGGAAAAAGGGGAAAAATCTAGAACTCTTTCTTTTGTCCTCTCTTTACTTCTTTCGGTCACCCTTTCTATTTTGTTAGTCTGAAAATCACACAATGGTTGTGATGCATATTTTCCCAGATGGATGCTTGCGTATCTCTCTCTCTCTCTCTCTCTCTCTCACACACTCTCTCTCTCTCTCACTCTCTCTCTCTTTCTCTCCCTCCCTCCCTCCCTCCCCCCTCTCCCTCTTCTCCTTCCCTCCTTCCCTCCTTCCCTCCTTCCCTCCCTCCCTCCTTCCCTCCCTTCCTCCCATCCCTCCCTTCCCGCTTACCAAAGCACCTTCCTTGGCAAGGGCTTTCGAATGGGTGTGGTAACGGACGGGCGACGCGGGGACGCCCAGGCGGCAATGCGAGGGTTACAGCATGCCGTTCTCCATGATGAGAGATAGACGCCCCTAAATTCTAGAATCCCACGCAACTTTGCCCATAAAACCCGGTTTGTCGCCCTGTCTGAACCGGTTGCGCTGCCAACTGCTCCGACCCTGAGGGGTGTGTGCGTCGTGCAAGGACCTTGGGAGAGCCCTGAGTTTGCCATCAGGGCTTGGTTTCGGAAATAGGGTAGACTTTATGTATTCCTTGTTGTACTTTTTCTTGTTTTTCTATATTGGTTTTCTATAATGATTATTCTAAATAGTTAATTGTCATCCTAGCATTAGCACTCTTAGTTCTCAAGGAGAGGACTTGCCTTTGTTTTAGTCGGTATACTTTATATTGTTGGTTCATATATGACTAGCCTAAGTGGAGATATCACTTTTTTTTCTGAGGACAGAAGGCGGTTCCCGCACATTGCATCGCGGAAGAGTCACCCCAAGATACTGGTTGATCAATCTCGAAGCGTTTCAGACATTACTCATCTTGCTTCCTCTTTTTCATTTTGGATCTCGCTGGTTTCGCTTTCTCTGACCTTTATGGCCCAGCCCTCTTGGCCAGGTGTGTATGGTCACAGTCGTTGACCTTTTTATCATGACTTACTTTATTTCAGTTTTAACTAAGGCGAAGGGAGTGGAGTGACCTCATTCCCCTGGAGGATAATGCGCCAGAGAACCGCGTAGGAGGGAGGAGCGGGATGCTTGACCTTGCCCCCCCCCCCCAACCAACTCTGCCTAGTTGGCCGTCTTCCAAGGCGCCGGAACATTTGTCTTGTTTCGTCACATCCGTGATTTCGGACGCGTTTTTGCCGCTCTGGTGTTATTTATTATTCTTGATTTTATAGGTATTTTCGTATGTAGCCTATTTATATATAATTTTATCTTTTGTTTATGACAGAAATCTAAGGGTTTACTGGTCATGAAAGCGCTCTGCTCGTTCCCCAGGTTTATGCCCCCTTTGGATTCTCAGATTGCATTAATCCGTGTACGTAGCTCTGATATCACATTTACAAATTCCTCTCGGTCAGAATGGTGGCGTGCAGTCTCTTCGCATTATTCCTAGGCTTCTGTCGAGTCGTAACTTTTGTGAACCTTGAACCTTGTCATGGCGGCTCGTTTTGTTCAAGGGTTCTCTCGGTTATGCTCTCGACCATTGCAAGCGGCCTCTACTCGTTCGCCATTGTTTCGTCTCTTCAAAATTGAAAGATCCTCTCGACTGCTCGCTTGCCCATTTCATCACTCTTGCTCGCTCCAGCTTCGGTTTATTGCAGTTGCAGGTCTAGTGTTAACTGAAGGATATTTGAAGGAAAACATGCACTCATACAACCATCTTCACTCATCACCATTCAGAAGAATAAGCGTTCATAATGATCTTAGCTTCTTCCCTCTGAGGCACTCACATAAACACACACAAGCAGAAACCCACACCCAGAATCACACACATACACAGAAGAATGGAAACATACGCGCGCGCGCACACACACACACACACACACACACACACACACACACACACACACACACACACACACACACACACACACACACACACACACACACACACGACCTCTCTTTCCTTCCCCCCTTCCGCCTCACACTCCGTTCCCGGCCGTGATGCTTTACAGCCGACATTTACTTCTCGTCGGTTTTCTTGACTTTCCTTTATGACCTTCTTGACAAGGGGAAAGGAGGGATGGGGTAAAGGAGGCAGAGAGGGGGTAGGGTAAAGAAGGCAAAGAATGGGTGGGGACAAGGAGGCAAAGAGGGGATGGGGTAAGGGAGTGAGTGAGTTGTGGGGTGGGGGGCATAGAGGAAATGTTCAAGGGAAGGAGAGGGGCAAAGAGAGAACGGGTGGAGGAAGGAGTAGGATGAGGGAGGGAGGCGAAGGGGAGTAAGGCGAGGAAGAGAAGGGGCAAAGAGGGAGCTGTAGAGGGACGGAAGCGAAGAGGGAGTAGGAGGAAGGAGGAAAGCGAAGAGGGAGGAGGATGAGTGAGGGAAGGGGTAAAGAAAGAGCTGATGCGGGATGGAGTAGGGTGAGGGAGGAAAGGGGACAAAAAGGGGGCACATAAGGAAGGAATGCGAAGAGAGAGTAGGATGAGGGAAGGAGGCGGAGAGAGAGAGAGAGAGGGGGGGGGCGAGTAAGGTAGGGCGACAGGGGCGTCGTGGTTATTGCTTGGGCTGACCAGTCCCACAGGTCAGGGTCCGCTAGGGATCTTTCGATTCTACGTGAAAGAGAATCAGCTCATTACTTCTGGCCTGATTATCAAAGGCTTTACCCTTTCGTTTAATTCTCTCTCTCTTCCCCTTTTTCTTTCTCTTTCTCTTTCTCTTTCTCTTTCTCTTTCTCTTTCTCTATCTTTTACTCCTTGATTATCTTCTTGCCTCTCTCTTTCCCACGCCCATACGTACACGTACACGTACATGTACACACACACACACACACACACACACACACACACACACACACACACACACACACACACACACACACACACACACACACACACACACACACACACACACACAGACATACACACATACGCACATACATATACATACACGTATACATACACATACACACACATACACATAAACACACACATACACACACACATACAGTACATACATACATACATATATCATATCCATACGCATATGCACACGCACTCGCACCCCTCCCCCCTACATACACATGTATATATATAAAATCGAATTGGATGTGTTCCAGTTCCGTTCCAATTGGAAATATCCCTCGTAAATATAGTTTCCCTTTCCCTTTTTTAATGTTCCCGATTACTGCTTTGCGGGAGTGCGTCTTTCATTATGGAAAGCGCTTGGGGGATGAGGATGAGGTGCGTTTCCCATGCCTTCGCAGACATTTTATCCAGATTAGCTGTTGTGGCGCGCTTGAGTTCTAAAAATGTTCGCTAATTACTGAAGCTCTTCCAGAGGAAACTCATTTTCCTCAAGGCTAATTTATTTTAGATGATCGAAGTGCAGGTGGTTGGAACAGGGCGCACGTCTTTACATAATTTCCTAAGGGAAGAATGGTGGAATGATTAAAAGGAGTCTCTCTCTCTCTCCCTCTCTCTCTTTCTTTCTTTCTTTCTTTCTTTCTTTCTTTCTTTCTCTTCCTCTCCCTCTCTTTATCTTCCCCCCCCACCCTCTCTCTTTCTTTCTCTCTCTCTCTCTTTCTTTCTTTCTTTCTCTTCCTCTCCCTCTCCCTCTCTGCATCTCCCCCCCCCCCACCCTTTCTCTCTTTCTTTCTTTCTTTCTTTTCCTCTCTCTCTCTTTATCTTCCACTCCACCCTCTCTCTTTCTCTCCCTCTCCCTCTCTTTCTCTTCGTCTCCCCCCCACCCTCTCTCTCTCTCCCCCTCCTCTCTCTCTCTCTCTCTCTCTCTCTCTCTCTCTCTCTCTCTCTCTCTCTCTCTCCCTCCCTCCCTCCCTCCCTCCCTCCTACCTCTCCTCTCTTCTCTTCTTCTTTCTATCTGTCTCTCTCTCTTCCCTACCTCCCTCTCGCCTCTTCTTTCCCTCTCTGTTTCCCTCCTTTCTTCTCTTCTTCTCTACCTCTTTTCCTCCTTTTCGTCCTATCTCCCTTTCCATATCTATCTTCGGGGCTTCAGACGTAGGTGTGTTATGACCAAAATACTGCTGCGTGGGTAATCTATTTCTTGACATTTCTCGCCTTGGAAGTTTAGCCTTGATGGCTCATTGCTCTGCATTGGCCTTTTTCTGCGTGAGAGATTGATAAAGTGTGTGTTTGCGTTTGTGTTTGTGTGTACGTGTGCGCGTGCGCGCATGTGTGAAAGAGTAAGTGAGAGAGTGAGAGTGAGAGTGAGAGTGAGAGTGAGAGTGAGAGTGAGAGTGAGAGTGAGAGAGAGAGAGAGAGAGAGAGAGAGAGAGAGAGAGAGAGAGAGAGAGAGAGAGAGAGAGAGAAATAGAGAGACTGTCTGTCTGTTTGTCACAAAATATAAAGATTTTTTTTGTCTATCTGCCGGCGGTGTTACCTGTGGCTGTGTCGTAGCTCCCAGCTCAGGGACTTCTAAGCCTTTGTTGTTTTAGTGTCCGTATTTTTACACCCCTTTTTGAACCGCCTCACTTTTATATTTTTCATACCCCTTTGCTTTTTTCTTTTGGCTTTCTTCAGAGGGAGACTAAGAGGAGTTTGGTGTAATGAAGAGGAGTGACTTGGAATGAAAGGGGGTAATGGCTTGTGAAATGGAGAGAGAAAGCATCAAATCATTAAATACGCATAGAATAGTTCCTAAAGGCGTGAATGTCTGAAAGGTATGTAGTCTCGGTAGCAGGAGGATAAAGTATGAAAGTGGGTTCGTTTGGGTCTTAGGGGTGTGTAGTAAGCCACTTGAATGGTCTGAAGTGTTATCGTTTCCAAGGGAGAGGGCGACCCTTAGCTGTAATTAGGCGAATTGATAAAGTCTACCGTGGGAAGAGCAAAAAGAATAATAGGAGAATAAGAGGTTGATTAAAGGGGAAGATTCGGTGTCGATTTGACGTCGATGTTTCAGCATGAAAAAAAACTTCTACAATAAAACAAGGAAAAGGGTTGATGGCATCTGAGTAGCACGCTGAGGGAGAGAATTTGTGTTCAATAATTTTCATATTGCATTTTCATCTCACAGCATTATGTTAGTTGCACATGTGACCCGTTGTCTCTAATATTTGCTCAATACCTGTTGTGTGTTTTGTTCATAATTCGAAGTATGAAATAAATGCATTTGTTCTAAACTTGTATTTTAGAAGAGCACGGAAAATTTTACTCATATTAATGTGGACAAGCATGAAAACGCACGGAGTCTTCAAAAGTAGTACTCACAGTAGGTATTTCCCTAAATAACCACCGCAGGGAAGAGAGAAATGGTACTAGGAGGAGTTGGCAAATATTGGAGATGCGTTTGGGAGCAGATCAAACACTATTAATGAGATAACAGGAAGTTCGCGCTGATCTTATTCCCCTCCTGCTTCTCCTTGTGTCGACCGCACGCTGTTTGCCATAGTACGCGGCAGCGCAATGTGCGATTCTGCTGGAACATAACGAAACTGCTTTCCGAGAGTTGTATATATAGAAATATATCATTTGAACCATTCAGAAACATATTCTAGATATTTAACTAAGCCTCTGTCCGTCTAACTTTTTATGTAATTTGTAATTTTATGAATGCAGTGCGTCTGATCGATGACATGGCTTCTGCTAACCCACATTTGGTAGCTGCCCAAGTTAGGAGAATGGCAAGTGATTTGCGTCAGAATCTTGTTACTTCCACGTTTCTCTATATCGGCAGACTCATTGTCTATTGACCTCGTCCCCGACGGAGGCATTATTCACACGTTGACCTTCTCTCCGAGGCGATAACTCTCAATGAAAAAGTTTCTTAATCAAGGCAAATCAGTAAAGGGAATCTCTCTCTCTCTCTCTCTCTCTCTCTCTCTCTCTCTCTCTCTCTCTCTCTCTCTCTCTCTCTCTCTCTCTCTCTCTCTCTCTCTCTCTCCCTCCCCTTCCCCAATTTCTTTCTGTAACCCGGAGGAGATGTTTTAAACAACCATCCGCCGCCGCCAGTTGTAACCCGGTGGAGAAGGCATAGACAACTATATCGACATACTTTATTAGGGTAGCCCAAACTCCACTTGTCTGTGTGCTCTGCTGTTCTGACCTCATTATGCCTGTCTTCCTTCTCTATTCCTTTCAGTGCCTTAGGTCACATAATAAGCAATATATTCACTGCCTTAGGTGAAGGTCTGGGTGTAGGGGGACTAACGAATTGATGTTTCCGGTTGGGCTCAAGCATATTTTGGATGCCAATGTTGTCTGTTATACTGTGTCTGATTTAAATGATAGGCCTACTTTTTTAAAGTGTGAAAATCAGATTGAATTATGAAAGTGTTTATTTCCTTTCTTTCTTTGTTCTTTCTTTGACGCTTTACTTACGAGGCCGGTGGAAGGCGACCGTCGAAAAGTCTCCCAGCTGCCCATGACCTATGTGCCGTCTTCCTTTGAGTACACGAAGCGTTACTTTGCTCGCTCCATTCTGACGATAAATCTGGCGTAAAAACACGCTGATGTGAGTTTTCGAGGACTATTAAGTGAGTTGCTTTGCCGTGCTTAGTTTTGCTTTGCATTATTAACTTGCCAAGGGCCCTTCCCTGTATTCCTTTGTACTTAGGTCTTTTCCGAATCAAAGTAAACCTTCAGGGACTGCTTCAAGAGGTCACACAGGCTCTGAAGGGGCGGTCCTAATGGCCGCAAAAGCGATGCTTTGTTATCACGCTACTTAAGTCTATTGAACTTTCAAGTGATTTTTTCTTATTTAACTCCCCCCCCCCCTCACACACACACACGCTCTCTCTCTCTCTCTCTCTCTCTCTCTCTCTCTCTCTCTCCCTCTCTCTCCCTCTCTCTCCCCTCTTTCCCTCCCTCCCTCCCTCCTTCCCTCCTTCCCTACCCCTCCCTTTCCCTCTCCCTCTCCTTCCCTCTCTCTTTCTCTTTCTCTCCTTTGCCCTTTCCCTCTTTATACACGCATGGGTCCACCTCCTCTTTTCTTAATTTCTCTCCCTCAGAAAGGAAAGATAACCCAAAATGCCCCGCGCCAACGTCTTTTGAAATGTCAAGGCGAGGCTCTCTCTCATCAGTGTTACGGTGTCATTTCTCTCGGCTACGCCTCGTATCCTCGTGGCAGCAGGGAAGAAAGGGAGGGGGGGGGGGGGAGTTGGGGGTGCTCGTGTCTCTTTCACCTCTTTTTTTAAAATAGAATATTTCTTCTTTTTTTATAGAGGGGGCGGGGTAATAGACTTTAATTTACTGGCTTCCAATTTTCTATAAGGTTCCTTGATGGCCCTGAACATGAAGATTGTTGGAATGCTTGAGTATGTAGTTTGGATATAGATATTGTGTAGGTAATATTCAGGTGGTGATGAATTAATGGTGAAATGAGGTCTCAAGTTCATGTGCAACGCTGTAAGAGTGAAATTATGCATTTACTTGTGATGCATAATTAAGAGACAGTCACAGACGGTCTAATTAGCCTGCATACTTAGAGAACAATTATATCGCCAGATTAAACATCCACTCGCAATAGATACCGGTAAAGGCAATTAAAGTCGAACGATCGATAGAGCTTCGTTGGTAGTTAGCATGTTAATGAGGGGTATGGTGATGCGGCGAACGTGTTACTGCCGCGCCCGACACTGTACGCCCTGATGAGAAGGATGTAATGGTGTGAGGGGGAGGAGGGGAGAGGAGAGGAGGGGGGAGGAGAAGAAGGAGAAAGAGAAGTAGAGGAAGAACACGAAGAAGGAGGAAGAGGAGAAGAAGAAGGAGAAGGAGAAAGAGAAAGAAAGAAAAAAAAAAAGAAGGAAACAGGGATAACGGCTACAGAGACAACAACAGTAACAACAACAACAAAGATGAGATGATAAGATATGACAAGAAGGAGGAGAAAGAAATAAGTAAAAAAACAGGGAGAAAGGAAGAGGAGGAGGAGGGGGAAGGGAGGGGAAGGAAGGGGATA
>BOPN01000160.1:290000-295000 GCA_017312705.2 Penaeus japonicus
TTTGTATTATTCTAGTATGACTGGTATGTTTATCCGTTATAAAATCTTGCTTGATTTTTTTAAGAAAAAAAAGTTAGTTCCAGGCGCTTTAGATGGACTGGAAAGATTCGAATATCATTAAAATCTTAATGACGAGGATATCCGCATTGACGTTAATGAACATCAACATCATATCAGCGTCAGCAACATGAGGCGTTAGGCATGACGCAGTGGAATTGCAGGTGACGAGAGCAACAGCGTGTTGATGACAGACGGTGCTGATTGCACACTGGGGATTCGGGGGGGGGGGGGATAGGGGCCTCTCCCTTACTCTGACTTTCCAGTCTCAGTGGAGCAGTGCTTCACCCTTTATGGCTGTTGTTGTTGGGCTGATGATGATGACGATGGCGTTGTTGTTTTCTGTCGCTGTTGTTGTTGTCAATGGAGAGACGTGCTTAGCGGTTGAAACTAACTTGTATGAAGTCGTAATTATATCCATTTATCGCAGCAGCTACTTTACACCACGGTGGAATTCTATCTCTCTTTCATACCGCCGTATTTTTCTACTTCAGCACCTACTCCAGCATCAGCAACAGCTCGATAACCAGCTCCAGACCCTATGCCAAAGGAAATCAAAGGTTTACTGTAAACGTTGCACCAGCAAATTGTTCAACAACTATAATACCAGGAAAAGGTGTTTGCAATTCTCCTTGAATAACAGCAGCAGTACATTCTGCGACGTGTAGTTGAACCTGGAAATGATCAGCTGACAACTCATGGCCCAAGCCTAAGTGCATTATTTGGAATATTAATAGTTTAAAGAGACGCTGTTCTTGTTTTATATGTTTGAGGATATATTATGTTTATTTATATTTTCTCTCTCTCTCTCTCTCTCTCTCTCTCTCTCTCTCTCTCTCTCTCTCTCTCTCTCTCTCTCTCTCTCTCTCTCTCTCTCTCTCTCTCTCTCTCTCTCTCTCTCTCTCTCTCTCTCTCTCTCTCTTTCGCTCGCTCGCTTCCTCGCACGCTCGCTCTTCCTCTCCCTCACCCTCCCTCTCCCCTCCCTCTCCCTCTCCCTCCCTCCTTCTTTCTCCCTCCCTCTTCATCCCTTCCTCTCCCTTCCCCTTCCTCCTTCCCTCCCTCTTTCCCTCTCTCTTTCCCTCCCTCCCTCCTTCTGGCCCACCCCCTCCCCTTTTCTCCCCTAACCCTTCCCTATCCTTCTTTCTCCCTCGCTTTCTAACCTTTCTCCTTCTCCTTCTCCTTCTTTCCTCGTTCCTCTCCGCCCTATACTTCCCCCTCCTTCCCACCCTCTCCCCCAAGTGTCCTACAGCTCTCCAGTACCTTCGAGAGTTCAACCACCCCGCCGCCGATGTCCGAGCAGGATCGAAGGTTTCTTTCGATTGTCTAGACGGCCGCCGTGTCCGCCGCCGCCATCGAACACCTGCACGAACGCCCCAACCGGTCTCGTGGCCAACCTCATCGGCGTCGTTCCGGTCTCGCTCGCCCCGTAGGAGTACTTGCGTTTCGAGACTTGCACTTCGATGTGTTCTCTCCAGCCTCATCGATAACCCAACAGGCTGTGGCAGGCTGAAGGGCGAACAAAGAACAGGCAGACAGTTTGGAAAGTAGACAGATAAATAGATAGACAAACAAACGGACGGACAGGCAGACAAATGATGCAGTAGTATACTTCTCATTTATTTGTATGTTAGTTAGTATAGCCATTATGTATTGCTAGCATATATTTTCCTCGTTGAGCATTTGGACTGAATTTAGAGTTGACTTTGACATAAACGGTGCAGCTTGTAACTAGGTTCACCGCGCAGCAAATTGTTTTACACTTTTACAAAGCTATCAGGGTCCGGAAACGAGTGTTTTCTTATCGTTGAAGTGGTATTATTTTACCCGCTTTTGTACTCTATGGCTTTGTGATTCCACTGCCATAAGTGTTTTAGGTTCCAATTGGCATCTGAAAGCGATAATGATTATTGCAAATAGGGAAAACACTTTTGGCGCAGTCGGCCGCAGATGTCCACATTCCTTTTAAATGTAATCTTGATGCCTACGCACATGTAAACTCACCTGTACACGGACGGACACATCGACATACCCGGAAATACGCACGCTAAACATTATTCATTGTTCATACACACACACATACATACATACATACATACATACATACATACACACACACACACACACACACACACACACACACACACACACACACATATATATATATATATATATATATATATATATATATATATATATATATATATATATATATATATATAGTAATACTGTTCGTCGAACTGCCGTGAGCTGAACCGATCCAACTAAATCATTTTGAGCGTGAGCGGCACCTACAGCGAGCCTTACGGTCACTGCCGGATGTAGGAAAGAAAAGCAATCATCTCTACAGGAGAGGGTCGGGGACGCTCGTCGTATTGGGCTGGGGGATTGTAGAGGCTGGAGGGATGAGGGATTAGGACGGCGGGGAATCCTTTCAAGTGAATGGGAAAGGAGTGGCGGGGAATGCCACTGCTTGATGGGCGAAGGAAGATATGCTGTCCCGTCTCCTGTCTCCGTATACCACATCATCTCAGTCCCGAGACGATGAGGCTTCTTGCTGTGAAGAATGGTGGAGACTAGAATGACATGAGAGGGAGGGAGGGGTAAAGAAGGAGGAAAAGAATAAGGTTGAGAGAACTAAGAGGATAATTTTTTAACGGAACAGAGAAAAAATATGGAAAAAGGGAGAAACAAGACAAGGGATATGCAGCGGAAATTGTGAGTAAGAGAGAAAATTGTGGGTGAGGGAGGTAGGCATGCAGAGTAAGAGTCAAAGAGAGGGGAAATGGGAGGGAGCTTGTGCAAAGGCTTAATGGAGTCGTCAGGGAAAGGACAATTAATTTCACTGACTTTAGATTGGTTGTGTTTGTCAGAAGTTACACGAGAGTCGGCATTGGCTGATCGGAGGGAAGGCGGGGGAGGGGAGTATCATGAATGAGAGACTCTGAGGAGTTACCCGGCCATGAGGAGGGTGTCGAACGTGTTTCCTGCGTGATGGATGACCAGAAGGCGACGAGGTGATTCATGGAAAATATTTGTTGATCGCGCGGCGCATGGTGGTGGGTCATGGGGCAAAACCAGCCGAGGCTCGGTCTATAGAAAGACCCGTGTGATTCAGCCATGGGGTCGCCTGTCTGTTCGCGCCTGAAGAACTGTGGTAATGCAATACGAATGCTGTCTTCTTGGACATGAGATGAGTGGGGAGGTTGCAGATAGGATCAGTTGAGATAGCCGTAGGGTTTGCTTGATTGGTTTTACAAAATCGGAGTTTAACATGAAGTGGAGGGAAGCCTCGGGACGTAATGTTACAATGCAATGGTTTGTCATTGCCATAAGATAATGTTTTCTAAGGGTTACAGTAAAGTTAAAGATTGAACCGATATTTAAAATTAAGAAACCAATTCATGCCTTGAGGCGATTTCAAGAATGGGGTTGAGCAACCATAAGAAAACGGATTACAATCTAAGCTGACAATCAGGCAGTATGAGGTAGATTGAGCGTGCCAACAAAACATTCGGAAGGAACGTGAAATTGGCAAATCGGGTGCATAATGAAATTATTGTTTCAGTTTTTAGATGAAATATTTGAAAAAGGATTATAAAAGAATGCCACGATGAAAAATTCAGAGAGCATAGGAGGCAGTAGCCTAAATTTAAGATAAGATTCTAGATGGAAACCATGGCTGCGGCATGACGAATCTGTAAGCTGTTAAACAAACAGAGTTTAACACGGGGAAGGCAGAGCATGGCACAAGGTTTGCCTGACTGAGAAGCGAAGGCAGAAAGGTCAGCCGTCACGTAGACGATATTGATCTCGTTGCTCGGCCGAGTTTCTCCACGTTACGAGCCATTGTGTAGGTGTTCGTTGGGTGTAGCCGTCGGGTGAATGCACACAATAGTGGTTGGTAGAGTGTTAGGTGACGCTGGTGTTGATCATGGAATGGTGTTCTTAGGGTAGCTTAATCTCTGGGTTAGAGTGGAGTATCTTAGTCTGTAGCTTTGTCTGCGGCTTGTTGCAATGACCTCGGAGTAATATTGCAACGAAATAACAAGACATCAACGTCGCATATGCACACGGGCAATGCGCTTCTGTAAATATTTGATAACGGATATGCTAGATAATCAAGGTCTGTATGTATCACTTCGGAAAATTAACGCTTGGAAAGGGGAGGGGTTTTGGAATGAAATGTGTTCGACGGGGGATTTGGAGTCGGTAAACTTCCATGTTGCGATATTAGTTGCTATTTGTTTATTTATGGAAATGTTTATTGTTTTTCCAGCTTTGGCAGATGGGGGGTTCTGAGGGGACAAGATGTGGGATGGGGGTGGGGGGCTGTAAATAATGATTCTGATGATGAGTTGTTGAAATTATTTTTCCATGTGTTCATATTTCCGAAATATTTTATTTTTTAGATTATTATTTCTACGTGACCGTGTGTGTATGCGCGCGTGCATGTACGTGTTTGCAACGTTATAAAAGCCGTGCACAGCCACCTGAGGGATGGGGTAATTACAGGAACCTAATAGAGGTGGCCGTTGATTAGCGGGTCCATTGACCGTGATTAAGGCCTGATTGGGGCCTTGTTATGCTCATCTAGTATTAATGCTGATGATAATTTTAAGACGAGTAAATAAAACTTTAATGTGATTACGTTAATCGAGGCCTTTATAGCTGATAGTGGTTTTAATTGATTGTGGTTACTATTATTTGTTTACTATTATTGATGTTGTTGTTCTCATATATTAGTGTTCTATGATCACCATCTCCTGATCTTTTCATATTCCGATTGATTGGTCATTGTCGTTGCTATTATAAAGGACTGTTTATCCCATCACTATACACTTCATTCACTCATAATAGCACAGATACGATTATCGCCGCTCATCAGTTTTCACCCTGATCCCAAATTTTGAATTAGGAGACAAGCAAAATAAAGGGAAAGGATT
>BOPN01000160.1:305000-312500 GCA_017312705.2 Penaeus japonicus
GAACTCCGTGGAGCATGTTTGCAGCCGAGTTGCGCTGTGTGCTGCTCATGTGTACACGGATGGAGTTATCACAAACAAGAACAAAATTTTGCCTCATTGGAGAAAGATGGAAAATGGTGGATTGTAAAGGGGAGAGGGGAAGGGAAAGAGAGGGGAAGAGAGAGAGGGAGAGGGAGGAAGACGGGCAGGTGGCAAGTAAGTAATGCAATGTAGTATGCCTTTATATTTGTTTCTGTGCTCTTCGGCATGTCAGTGCAGGTAGACAGGGAAGCGATCAAGCAAAGAGCAGGCAGGCAGGCAGGCAGGTAGGTAGGTAGGTAAGTAGGCAGGCAGGTAGACACAGGCAGGCTAGCAGACATACACACACACACACACACACACACACACACACACACACACACACACACACACACACACACACACACACACACACACACACACACACACACACTCACACACTTGAAGGAGAAGAAAGGAGGATATTATTAGAAGACATACAGAAGAAAGAGGAAAAAGTCTAGTGTTCAAGACCAAACCGATCCCATATATCTTGGCAAGTAGATTGGAAAGAAAACGTGACCCGTTGCGCAGACCGGGGGGGGGGGGGTAGTAGTGGGGGGGGGGGGGGGAAGGCATTCGTAGAGGGGCCCCATGGAACGGTAGGGGGGTGGTATGGGAGTGGGACCCTGAGAGAGACGCCTGGAGCGGCTGGCACACTTGACCTGTGTTATTGTTGCCGTTTGTAGACCTGGGCTGTGAACCTCTGGACCGTGTGTCGCGTGCAGCCAGGCGGGGGATTGTGTACATGCGGGTGAGGTTGTTACGCTGATTGTGCCAGCGTGTTAGGCTCTCGGTGCCGATGGTACGGCGATGGCGGCGATTTTTTCGTTCTATTCTTCGACACTGATATTTTTCTTCTAATTCTTTCCGTTTCTTTTTGTTTATTGTTTGTTTTTTCGTCCATTTTCCCTCCCTCCCTCTCCAGCTCCCATCCTTTATTCTGTCCTTCGTAGAATTCGTCGTTAATTCTTCTTATTTTCCTATCTTCCTTCTTCCTCTCATCTCTACCCTCATCTTCCCCTTTCTCCTCCTTCCACCATTTCTTTCCTCCCTCTGAATATCCGTCATGAAAAAAGTCCGTTGCCGGTAAAGGTTTCGTCCGCGGAGAGAGAGATTTCACAACTCGACATTTCAGGCGTCGGAGAAACATGCCTGTGCCAAGTTACCTGATCTTGCTTCTGATAGTCTTGTTAGCTCGTGATTATCCGGCTAATGATTGCGGGGTCCTCGAGTGTCCTGGAGAGGAAGCACCTAACAGATTACAGAGCGTGATAAGGGATGGGAAAAAAGGTGAACGTCTAATGCAGCAGTTCTCAAACCTTTTTCTAGTTTTACTCCTTTTTAAGTCGGGCAGGTTGGAATTATCTTAAAGTAAAATTTTACAGCTTGATTTTGATTCACCCAAGTTTATTATGCAAAACACATGTTTAAGAAATCGACTGACAAGTTTTCTCAATTTTGTTGAAAAATGATTGACAATTTTTTTTTTCTCAACTGTACAATAAAGTTGAATATAAAAAAAGTATATAAATGTAGCTACAAGTTTTACTCTTCCAATGAAATGCATCAGAATACACGCGTACGATTCTAGTTCAGTTCAGTATCTAGTGTATTGTTATGTTCTTGTATTAGGTGGATAAACCTTTTGGTCGACATCAGATAGTGGACGCGTGGTTCACCTTGGTGTGTTTCCGCCACCCCTCGGTGCGCCTCTGGTATTAACCTCTGCCAGAATGTAGTTTTTACTCCTGCTTAGGTAATTGCCCCCTGGTTCGAGAAAAAAAGAACCTTTTTTGTGAAAATGGAAACAAAAAGCAAAGGAATATGTGGTAAACAAAAATCTTGTAAGACATTTTCTTTCTGCTTCTTAGGTTTCATTACGCTGTTTCACATATCTTTAGTCTTTTCATTTTTTTTAGATATTTGATTCACTTGCTTTCTCAACACATGTTTCATGGATATCAAGTTTATTGTTACTTTTCTGTTTTGTAATATTTCGTTATTGTTATCTCATCATGCTCCTTTTTCCCCTTCTTACCTTCCTTAGCCTTCTCTTTTTCATTCTCGTTCTCCTCCTCCGCCTTTTCCTCCCCCTCCTTCTCCTCCTTTCCTCCCCCCTCCACCTCCTCCTCCTCCTCCTCCTCCTCCTCCTCCTCCTCCTCCTCCTCCTCCTCCTCCTCCTCCTCCTCCTCCTCCTCCTCCTCCTCCTCCTCCTCCTCCTCCTCCTCCTCCTCCTTCTTTCCTCCACCCTCCACCCTCCACATCTTCTCCTACTCCTCTTCCTCTTCCTCCTCCTCCTCCTCCTTCTTTTCTCCCCCCTCCACATCTTCATCTCCCCCTCCTCCTCCTCCTCCTCCTTCTTTCCTCCCCCCTCCTCCTCTTCCTCCTCCTCCTCCTCCTCTTCCTCCTCCTCCTCCTCCTACTCTGTCTTCCTCCCTTTCTTTCTCCAAATGACATGGAGGAAAGTAGGACTTATGATCAGAGTTCTAAAACAGAGCGAATACAGGGTCACTGCATCACTTGCCGTATGTTACACCAACGGACGAGATCGCACTCAGTCAAATGGAAGTTATGATTACAGGAATGTGTTTCAGACCTGAGTAGCCTTCCTCTCATTCAGTGGTGGGAGATATGGCGAATATAATTGGAATATCACTTTGTTATAGAATATTTATCGTAAAAAGTAATGAACTTAGTCTCCAACCTGGAGAGGGGTGGGGGTGCGGATGTCTTACGAGACAGTAGCAGGCCAGTTGTGATGCAGGTGGATTTCTCATGAGGCAGGATTGCATTAGCATGATTCCCGAAAGGTAATTGTAGCAGATGGTATCAGGGAAAGGGGCATGCGATACTAAAGGGGCTGGTGATATGGTATGACGAAGCACTGCGAGGCGTATGTCATTGCATCAAGGGCCGTGAGGTTATGATGAATATTTTTTTTTTCGTTTTTTTCTGTTATTGTTCGTCCTGTTTCCGCTATTGGATGATAATAATCCACACAATGAACACATTGTTTCATTTCATAATTTCATGGAATGTGAGATATATGCAAAGAGGGTATCTGGATGTCGTTTCGAGATTTTAACTCATTTAACTATACAACTCTCCTGACTGGGAGATCTACTGGAGCGATCGTAAATTTAAGAGTAGCGTATGCTTGAGGAGAATCGCCTTATTGTCGGCTCCAAGAGGCGAATATTCATCCAGTTTACGATGCAACAGGAGCGTAGCGTATTTTTCGCCAGCGACGCGTTCCGATACTGTATAAAATGGATGATGATAACAATAAAGTAGATAATGGCGGCGGAATGGCAGGAGGTAATGGAGTTTAAGGGGGAGTAAGGCCTTCGGGTGGGGGTGTAGCACGTGCACGAGATCTCCCAGATCCCCATGAAACTTTGAGCGAATTCGAGGGGTGGCTTTGGGGTGGATATGCATCAGAGGGAGGACGTGGCGTGGGTCGAGGGGGCACGGGGGAGGGGGAGGCGGAGAGACAGGGAGAGTGGGGCGAGCGAGAGGGCGAAGGGGTGACGTGGCGACGGGGCGAGGAGCTGCTTCATGAATCAGAAGCCACGTGGGAGCCATTGGAGGGAGGGGGAAGGGAGAGGGACAAAGGGGAGAGAAAGAAGGGCGCGAGCAGGGAAGAGGGGAAGGAGAGGACAGAGAACTTGCAGAAAAATCGCCGTGGCAGGAGACAGGGACGGGGGATACATCGACGCGGGAGGAGACACAGGGGAGTCGTGACGCTGCCGTCCACGTCGAAGGTAATACTGGGGGTACTTAAGTCGATGGAGGAAGGGGGCGGGGTTGACGTAGGGACGGGCTTTGAGAGGAGGAAGGGAGGGAGAAAGGGACGAGAATGGAGTAAATGGAATAATGAGATCATGGGGAAAACACGTTGCGGGAGACCAAGAATGATTGATGGATGTGGAGGAGAGAAAACGAATTTAGAAGGAGGAGTGACGAGGATGGATGGAGACAGAGTAGGATTCAACGCTAGTTAAAGGAGCAAGAGCGAAAACAAATCAAGAGAAACGATCAGCAAAGAGAGAAGAGAAAGAGACTAACGAGAGAGGAAGAAGAAAAGAAAAAAACAATAGTAGAGAGGCGAAGGCAAAGGGAAAGGGAACTTTGCTTCGTTGGTGGCCTGCTCAGGGGAAGTGAATGGCACAAAGAAGCTTTTTTCCCCCCTCTCGTTATGAAACTTGAGGAAGGAAGTAGTGGGTTGGCACAGGAGAGTTGAGGAGAGATGGGGGGGGGGGGCGAAGCTAACATTGCTGATAAAGTTTGCGATACTGAGACCTTGCATAGGGGGAAAGGGGGAGGGTGGGGAGGTAGAGTAGGGGTTTGGTTATGATGTCTGATGATTAAGGCAGATGATATGGTAACAGAAGTTAGGATAATGATAAGCCGTAAAATCTCTTTTGGGGGTCTTTAAACGGGGAAGCTTTTATTTCGTATTAAACGATACCTTCGGTTGTGGATTCATATGGAAAAGAAGGAACAAGATAATAAAGGACAGTAGAATGGCGGAATAAAAAAAAGTGATAGAAGTTAGATAGCAGGAGAGGAAAAGGAAAAAAGAAGAGTAGGAAGAAGAAAAAAAGGAAGAAGAAAAAAGGAAGAAGAAAAAGAGAAAGAAGAGGAAGAGGAAAAGAAGAAGAAAAAGAAAAGAAGATGAAGAAGAAGAAGAAGAAGAAGAAGAAGAAGAAGAAGAAGAAGAAGAAGAAGAAGAAGAAGAAGAAGAAGAAGAAGAAGAAGAAGAAGAAGAAGAAGAAGAAGGTGGAGGAAAAGGAGAAGGGAAAGGAAAAGGAAAAGGAAAAGAAAAAAAGAGAAAAAGAAGAAAAAGAAGAAGACGAAAAATAATAAGAAAGGGAAGAAAAAGAAGAAAATGATTAGAAGAGTAAGAATAAGAAAAAGAAAAAAGATGAAGAAGAAAAAGAAAAGAAAAGTAGGAGAGGAAGAAAAATAAAAAGGAGGAGGAGAAACGGAGGAGGAGAAGCGGCCGGAGCCGAGATGATTAGTGCACACGACATCAAACCACAGCAAACGAATCTGGTCGCGTCAGCCGGGAAATGAACAGATGGAGGAAGAGATACTTTTGATGATTACACGAGCTGTATGTGCGCTCTAAGATATTACGGCTTGATGTCAGATACGCAAATTGGATGGCTTCTATAACGGAGATACAAAACACACACGCACGCACACACGCACACATACATACGCACATGCACACACGCACACACACTCGTACACGCTCACACACTCACACACGCACACACGCTCACACACGCACACACGCTCACACACACACGCTCACACACACACACACACTTTCACACAAGCACACACGCACACGCACACGCGCGCGCACACACACACAAACACACACACACACACACACACACACACACACACACACACACACACACACACACACACACACACACACACACATATATATATATATATATATATATATATATATATATATATTTATTTATTTATTTATATATATCTGTATGTATATGTTGAACCATGAAATTCAGCAATTCTAGAAATGATAGTAAGCATTTAGATAATTTTGCACATTTTACTTTATAAATGGGTTAAATGTGTTTTTCCTCCGAATGGGATAAAGAAAACGCGCTTCAAAAACAAAATAAGATTTGGTACACGACCGAAGGACGCCACCGAGAAGCTTAGAATGCAAGTCGATGGGCTAAACGCAAAGTTTGAAAAGTGAATCGATGAGTTTGAGAAACTTAAAAAGAAGAAGAAAAAGAAGAAGAAGAAATTATTTTGGTTCTAAGTAACTTCATAGAAATGCTCACATCCCCCCTCTTGCTTCAATATTGTTCGCCCCCCCCCCCTCCCGTCTTGCCGCCGCTCCCTCAGCCCCTTGTTTGTTTACCCTCCCGTCCTTTAATTGATAGTCCTCAAGTCACGTGTAATTCGCATCTTTTTCATCACCCTATTTCACTAAGGAATCGCAGAGGATGAGGGGATAGGGTATTGAAAGATGAAATGGATGTCAGAGAGTTAATCAATCAAGTAAATGATAGAATGGATATTGCAATATTCATTAGAGAAAAAAAATATTGTTCGATGAAAGAATTCTGGGATGTTGCACTCTTAAATGGATGAAAGGGCATTGAAGTTATTTTTAGACGAAGATATGGCCGATATCAAGAGAGATGAAAATAAATTCGTACAATCTTCATGCGATGAATTGATGTAAAAATGTAGATTGAATGGATAATGCGAGAGGGTAAGGTTAATACGGGAAAACAGCAGTGCTAAATCTGCAAGTTCTTTTAATTAAAAAAATGACCTAGTATTTTATGTTGGACTGTAAAGGCTATACTGTTGGCATATATGATGGTACTACGAGTTCTATATTTGATATCCGGATAAAGGCGCTTTAAAATCAGTTACTGAAATATGTCTAAGCATATATATGCCTAGATGTTTATGACACTATTTCTAGTATCGGTAATTCGTCAGCAGATGGACATTAGAGTAGACATTCTGCATTTTTTTTTATTGAAAGTTAAAGGTTGGCTCCCTTGTGCCTCTTTTGTGTCGTGAACCGAAGATCCGGATTGCGGAGGGGACGGAAATCGGTTGCTGTACTTTGCGTCTTTTCCTTTAAAAGTCTTTGATTTTTGTGTTCATGATTTCTTTGATCTCTTTGTTTCAGTTATACAATGGTATGACAGAAACCAATCTTTAACAAACGGCATCAGAGGACAAGTGTGACTGAAAATTCTTGTGGAAAATATGATTGTCCGGTCATTAAAAAAAATATTCAAAGCCAAAGGCAGAATCGCTTCATTTAATCAAGGAATGGAAGTGCATTATACTCATACCATATTGCGTGCCTGTATCTGCCGTGTAGAAGAGGTTTAGCATTCGACCAGCATAAAGGGCTTTGTACCGCCTAAAGGCCTTCTGGGAACCACTGCATAAAGTTCAAAGGCGCTTTTCTGTTACCGGTTCCAGTGGCTGCCTGTGCCCCTGTGATGACGGAGAGGGGAGAGGAGGACGGAGGAGGGAGGGGAGGGGAGGGGAGGACGAACAGATTGAGGGGGGGGGGGGCGAGGGGAGGCAGATCCCCGATAAGCACGAAGCAGGAGAGGCTACGGAGCGGGGAGGGGCACAGGTACGAAACTACGAACGGCATGTGACGATGGGGATTTGTAGCACGATGTGAAAGATGCTAGCAAAATATATGCCATTGAGCGACAAATGATATGATAGCTTAAAAACTAATTGACGAGAACTCTCGGAAAGAACCCGGTAAACGATAGAGACAGAGACAGAGACAGAGACACAACATACGAACGACTGTTAGCGAGAGAGACCGCGTGGCCAGATGAAATCATGGAAGTACGTTCGCTTGAGCCTCTGAAAGGAAGGTCTTTAAATAACAAT
>BOPN01000160.1:320000-322500 GCA_017312705.2 Penaeus japonicus
TGTTAATGTTTTGCCGGAGGTCGGTAAGTGTTGAGGAGAGGCTGGTGAGGTGAAGTCAGGTTTTTTTTTTTTTTTTTTTTTTTTTTTTTTTTTTTTTTTTTTTTTTTTTTTTGGGAGGCGGGGGGGGGGGCGTTCTGGCAATTTTTATTTTCCTTTTCCCTTTTTTGCGTCAAATGAGGCTGAAGTTTGGAGCGATGCTGCAATATGGTCGCCTCCTCTGGTGGTCTCGGCACCGTCCATGCATGTTAGTGTTAAATCCTTCATGTGGTGGCAAAAAGGGGGTAATCGTGTTGTGTTGTTGATTTTCATGTTCCTTTGATTTGATCTTAAGTTGGTAAGTACTGCTTCATCGGCTATGTTTCTGTTTCAGCCCAGACGACGTGGGTGTGCGTGCGTGCTGCCGCTTTTACCCTGCGGAACTATTATTGCTTCTTGTGCGTTCAGTCTACTTTTTTCTGGGATGGAAGTTTTTATATAGAATAAAATTATATAACCTATGCGATTCTGTTTTGACACTTTTTAACGATTTGATGTTTGCGTTTAGTGTTTATAGCTTCTGACTGCCTATTTCTCTTAGTGTTTCATTCCTTGAATAGCAGGAAAATCTTCGGAAAAGTTTTTTTTTTAGCAGTATGCTGTATGTAATGTTTTTAATCCATGCGGCAGTGGTAAACTGTATTTAACTTTTAGTCCGTGCATCCTTGGTAAAGTGTATTTTTGGATCCATTCAACTTTGTAAACTGAATTTAAGGATTTCAGTCCATGAAATTTTTTTTTTATTAATTGAAATCATATCTATTATCTATTTTTTTTATCCATTTAAAATTGATTAACCGTAGCAAGGATTTTAATCCATGCAACATTAGTAAAGTAACAACGATTTTAATGAGCGTGTGAAAAGCTAATTATTCTAATCCTTGGAACTTTAACAACGGTATTTCTAATCCTTGGAACATTCTGTCCCCGGATGGCAGCCTCATCCACGTAATAACACCCCCATGAAACACGCTACGCGTTTGCAGGATGAGAACAATACTGACCGACATAGAAAATTGTTTCCCGGAAATTGGAAAACATATTTTTAACCTGCTAGCCGGGATGGCGGGGGGAGGGGGTGAACGCCAAAGGATTTTATGTAGGAATAACGTTTCCTTTTCGTTTATTTTCGTCTTTTCGTCTATGTGTGTGTCAGAGGATTCCGTGTTTGAGTAGATGTGTAAGGCTTCTAACATTTATGCAGTCTTTGTGTGTGTGTGTGTGTGTGTGTGTGTGTGTGTGTGTGTGTGTGTGTGTGTGTGTGTGTGTGTGTGTGTGTGTGTGTGTGTGTGTGTGTGTGTGTGTGTGTGTGTGTGTGTGTGTGTGTGTGTGTGTGTGTGTGTGTGTGTGTATGTGATTGTGTGTGTGTGTGTATGCATGTGATTATGTGTGTGTGTGTGTGTGGCCACTATCGACCACACATAATGTAGGATTTACGTGATATGGGTGAATCTAAAGTCCTTATTTTGAATGCTTGGATATGTTTAATGGGCGAGATGCTAAAATGAGCTCGACCAACGCATTTACGTTCATTGCCATTCAGATGATTTATTCATATGAAAAAATATCATATATCTCCTTCCTGTAGTATAAAATCGTGGTATAGTTGTTTTTATACGATGTGTACTATACTGGGTATTGTATATGTCATATTAAGGACGAAGTCATATGTAATATCCATATACAATATAGATTTATAAACTTGTTGTTTACGACTCGCACTCGCACGTTTCCTATGATGTGGCTCCGCTCGCCCTGTGGATATGCCTTTGGCCCACTTGGGTCCTCCTGCGTGGGTCCTCCTGTGAAGATGTGTATGTGGATTTACTTCCAGTATTGATTCGCTTACTCTAGTAGCATCCCATGATTGCGTACAGCGAGCTACCACGGAGATCCATTAGCCGTTTCCACCATCTGCCGTTTTAGAGCCACCTGCGGCTTTAAACCCGCCGGCAGTGCAGAGGTATTCGCCGCCAGCTTTGCGTGAACATCTGTCGAGCTATCTGTCTTCTCTGAGGGACTATTTTGGGATGAGGAGTGGACATTACCCGCCAGGTGGTGCCATTAAACCCAGCTGCGACTACGTAACCTACGAATGAAGGAGAAACGAAAGGGAAAGAGGAAGGAGGAGGTAGGAAGTAGCCACCTGACCCTCCTTTACTTGCGTGGGGGCTCAAGTGAGATTATTAGCCTCGATCCAGACTTGTATTTCTTGGGAAACTGTGGCATAGAATGCCGATACGGACCACTATGCCATCTCTCTCTCTCTCTCTCTCTCTCTCTCTCTCTCTCTCTCTCTCTCTCTCTCTCTCTCTCTCTCTCTCTCTCTCTCTCTCTCTCTCTCCCTCCCTTATTTACTCTCTCTCCTCTGTCTTTTCCTTACCCTTTCCCTCTTCCTCTTTCCATTTTCTTCCCCAGTTTTTCCCTTTCATTTTGTCTTTGTCTCAGAACTTGAACTAAATTA
>BOPN01000160.1:347500-352500 GCA_017312705.2 Penaeus japonicus
AGGAGACGTAGAAGAAGGGGAAGGAACAGGGACAGGGACAGTGGAAGGGGAAGGAGGAGAAGTAAGGGAAGACGTAAGAGAAGGAGAAAAAATGAATATATGATAACAATGAAAAGATTATATTGGTAAAAAAAGGGGATAGAAGAGTGAAAGGAAAAAAAACGATGTGGACAGAGGAATAAAATAAAATGTTGGATTAGTAAATGTATAGGCAATACAGAAAAGAAGGAAGGCAGAGCTTAATGTCAAGAAGGAGGACATTGTAAGTAAATGCGAGAAAGGGAGAAGATACTAAATAGGGACAAAAATGGAAGGCGATAATCGGCAAAGACAAATGAAAGAGACGGGAAGCCAAAGACGGGCGTAGAATCCATCTCTGTGCTCGGCCATCGATGGCAAGGGAGGGCGTTGCTAATTAATGCAGCGTCGGATCCGGACTCGTGCTGGCGACGCGGCAGTGAACTGTCCGCGAGTTGCCATGAAATTGCGTTCTTTGGGTGTCCCCACGCCTTGCCTACTCTCCTTCTCTCTCTACCACTTTATTCTCTGCCTTCTCCTCTCCCGATAGCTGTTACTTTGTTAGTCCTCGTATTTGATACTTTCTTCATTTAAAATAAATATATATTATTTTCTCTCTTGTTGTTTCTTTTCGTTTTCCACTTTACTCTGTGTTTTCCTTGTTCTTTTTCTCTCTCCTCCTACTCATGTTGCCTTCTTCGCCTCGTTTTGCATCATTTCATCCTCCCGTTCTCGTCTCACCTCCCTTTCCCTACCCTCCATACCTATCCACTCCGCTCTCTCTCCTCCCCTCCCCACTCATTCTTCTTATTTCTCTCCTCGTCCATTTATTTCACTTTCTTTGCTGTATTCAAATAGTGTATTACACTGTGATATTAACGTGTAACTTTTTAGGAAGGAATACCCCGAGCCTCAGCCAAGGCCACACAGACACGTGGCTCATGTAGCTGAAGTGACTCCTCCTCACAGGGGAATCTGTGAACGAGACACTAACCCGACTTCCTTGTGGGAATGGGAGAGTGAGTGCGGAGGTTCGCCAGTGCCACCACACGCACTGGCACAGGGCCATTGCACGGAGACGCTGTACTCAGGAATTCCGTTTGGGCGAAGGGAGAGATCTTTGTCCGGAGATCAAAACTCGACTCCCTTGAACGTTATAATGCACACCATCCGTATTTGGCCAATAATAACACACCGGAGTTTATCATGTGTCGACACAGCCTGTTCTGTTTGGATTGCCAACAAAAAGTTGTTAATTATGTGCAAACACTGGCGGCCTCTGCTGGTTCCTGTTCTTCCAGAGGTGGATTGATTAATATGTAATTAGTAATCTCTGTCAGTCTGTCCGCATGTGTAACTGTGTACTTGATTTTCTCGTCTTGAGCATGTGTGTTTAGTATACTGTATGTGGATATGAATTGCTTATGTGTAAAGTCTGTATATGATTATTATTTGTTATATAAGCACTGGTAGATGTAAGTATGGATACATGTGTATAAATCTATGCCTTTCAGTGTGTGTGTGTAGGGGGGGGGGTGGTTGTATGTGTGTGTGTGTGTATATATATTTTTATGTGTGCGGAAGAGGGGAAAGAGAGGGAAGGGAGGGAGTGAGAGGGAGGGGGAGGAAGAGTGAGGTAGGTGGAAGAAAGGAGAGGGAGGTTGTGTGTATGAGTATGAGCGTGTTTGTCTTTTTTTGTATATGTAAGGGCGGGGATTAATGTAGACTTTTTCTTTACCTTTATGACACCTTTAAGTAGATGAGTGTTTGAATTAAATGTTTTGATGTTTTTATGTTAAATTGTAATATGAGATTCGTGTTCATTTATATATATATATATATATATATATATATATATATATATATATATATATATATATATATATATATATATATGTATATGTATATGTATATGTATGTATGTATATATATATATATATATATATACGTATATATATATATATATATATATATATATATATATATATATATATATATCTATATATATATATATATATATATATATATATATATATGTGAGAGTGTGTGTGTGTGTGTGTGTGTGTGTGTGTGTGCGTATGTATATGTATATGTATATGTATATATATGTATATATGTATGTGTATGTGTATGTGTATGTATATGTATATGTATGTATGTATGTATATATGTATGTATATATATATATATATATATATATATATATATATATATATCCACTTATATAAATGTCTTATATTCATTAGTATACATGTATATTCTGCATAGTTGGAATGGATGTTTAAATGTTGTAGTTTATGCTAAGGTAGTTTCTAACTACCTTGGTTCCAGTCATGTAGAAAGTGAAGTACGTAACAGGGAGTTCATGACTAAGAAAAAAACGTAACTGACAGCTTCAGCAGTTGATGTATTAATAAACGGTCTGAGTTTGGTCACGCACGTTATGGCCGGCGGATGGTCTTACACACGAGGCTTCATTGTTGGGCGAGTGTGGGGTGGGGGTAGCAAGGGATGATTATGGGTGGTGCGGGTGAGGGATCGCCTGCGTACGGTCTTTGTTTTCTTATTGGGGAAAGAGGGGGGGAGGGAAAAGGGGCGTGAAGGCTAAAAGAAAGAAGGCATCAGAGAAAAAGGGGAAAAGGAATGGAAAAGAGAGTGTAGAACACTGTACGTGTCTATGTAAGAGAGACAGACAGATAGACAGACAGACAATGTTAGACAGACAGACAGACAGACAGACAGACAACGTTGTGTCAGAGCGTATAGCAAAGAGATATTGAGTCTGTAAACCTGCTATATACATTCAATGATTCACCGCAAAGGGCGAAGCACCCAGGCTGGCACCAGGCTCCGTCTTCGGCAAAGAGGCAAAGCGCCTGGGGTTAGAACAGACCCAAGCACGCGCCGCTCCCGCCAGTGAAACGACCCGTAATCAGCGAAGTTCCACCACAAAGCCGACCCGACAGTAAGGTTCTGTTGAGGGATAATGGCGACCTCTCAGCTGATTGGCAGCGCCGCGAATCGCCTCTTGGTTCTTGGAGGAGGAGGAGAAGGAGGAGAAGGAGGAGGAGGAGGAGGAGGAGGAGGAGGAGGAGGAGGAGGTAATTGAAGCCATATAAATCACTGATGCCTTATTATCCCATTGTTCACGAAAAGATGATTAGAAAAATAATGACAAGAAAAGGAACCAGAAGTAGAGGAAGAAGGAAGGAAGGAAGGAAGGAAGGAAGGAAGGAAGGAAGGAGGAGGAGGAGGAGGAGGAGGAGGAGGAGGAGGAAGGAGGAAAGGGAATGATGGTGGG
This sequence comes from Penaeus japonicus, assembly GCA_017312705.2. Classification (NCBI taxonomy): domain Eukaryota; kingdom Metazoa; phylum Arthropoda; class Malacostraca; order Decapoda; family Penaeidae; genus Penaeus; species Penaeus japonicus. Next base: position 350,820 of record BOPN01000160.1, read on the forward strand.
GACGATGGGGGGGGCGCGAAGACGTAGGAGGGGGAGGGAGTAGGGGAAGGGAGAAGGGAGGTGAAAGCGGAAGGGGAGGAAAAGGAGAGCGAAGAAGAAGAAAAACAGAAAGAGAAGAAGGGATGATGGAAGCGGGCGATGGGGAGGTAGGAAGAAAGAAATGAGGGATGAAAGAAAAGAAATGAAAACGGAAAAACTGATCTCGTATGTCGGAAGGGAAAATACCATTGGGAAAAGGGGAATATGTGGAGTAGAAGGAGAAGGAAGGGAGATAAAAAGAAAGGGGGTTAATTGAATATGATTGAACTGCAGTAATTGGAATAAAAGAGATAAAAGGAAGAGGAACGGTTATTTTTTGTGTTTTGATAGATAGGGGGGGTGAGGGTGAGACTAGGAGTGAATGTGAGGGTAAAAGTGGGACAGGGACGGACGGAGAAACATCACTAAACTGGGAAAGGAAATGAATTGTAGTGAGTGAATGAAAGAGAGAGATAGAGATAGAGAGAGAGAAAGACGTCTGACTTCAACCATATTACTTTTCAGTTTTGCTCTTGTCCTGCTGCCGCTTCCACCACAGCCGCTATTTCCCGCTGCTGCCTTGCACCGTTATTAGTTCCGCTTTTAGCAACAAAGCAGCCGTAGACTTTGATTTTTGGTATTATTGCTTCGCTTTTTGTACCGTTTTTTGACCGGGTATTTTCTTCAGTGGAAGTCATCGTTTTCACTTGTCGTCTAGCGTACATCAGGAACATTACCTGTCTCCCTCCCTCCCTCTCGCTCTCACTCTCACTCCATCTCCCTCTATTCTTCTATGTTTTTTTTCCTTGCCTTCCCTTCTCCCCCCCCCCCCCCCGTCTCATTTTCTCACCTGTCGCATCGTTTATTTTCCACTCCGTTACTCACTCCATCCATTGATCTCTCTGCCTCTACCCTGCTTGCTGTTTCCTCGTCTCACCGATCTCTATTCTCCATTTACTCGATTGTTGTGGCTGAATTTTCGTCTGACCGATTTTTCCATCTACTTTCCTTTATGGTGGTGGTGGCGGCGGCGGTGGTGATGATGCTGATGATGCTGATGATGGTGATTTTGATGATGGCAACGATAATGACGTTATTATTGTTTTGGTTGTTTTTGTTATTATTGTTGCTGTTATCATCATCATCATCGTCGTCGTCGTCGTCAATGTTTTCACTGTTGTCACTGCTGTTGTTATTCTTCTTCGTCTTCTTCTTCTTCTTATTATTATTATTATTTATTATTATTATGATTATTATTATTATTATTATTATTATTATTATTATTATTATTATTATCATCACTATTATTATTCTTGTTATTGACATTTTTTTTCGTTGGAATTATTTATTTTATTAGATTTTTTAGATTACTGTAACCCCAGTAAACTTGCTTATGAAAGTAAATACCATCCACCCTTTTGTATAGTCTTTGTCCTCTTTGTATCGGTTTTCCTTTAGTTTTTCCCGATCTTTGACTTTCTTCTTCTTTGATGTTGATGTAACCCACGGTCGGATTCGATCCTGCGTGCAGGCGTCTATACACCTCGCCTCACGGATGCACAGAACAGATGAACGTTTCTCTTTAATTTTCTTTTCTGTAAAAATTCCCTATTCCCTCGAAATTCCGTTTGTAGACTTTTTTTTGTAAATTAATATCTACTTT
>BOPN01000160.1:375000-392500 GCA_017312705.2 Penaeus japonicus
AATAAAAAGAATGGCCAAAGAAAGTATTTTGTGATATAGCTTTTCAACTGAAGTGTGATTGGTAGAGGAGGCAGCCCATTTATAAATGAGTCTAATGTGTGTAGGTTTAATTAAAGCTGAAAATTACAAGGACTTTCCAGTGCTGTTTGTGATCAACAGAGAATTTTTCATTACACTTATTGAATGGAATAAAGTTAAAGTATTAGATGCCCAGACAAAAATTATTAGAGATAAGTATATATTAGGGCATGGTATCTTATTTCATCTTGAGTCATGCTGGTCATTCCTCTAGGTGGCATATATACCATAACTTGATATTAAACAGCTTTGGCAGTGGGTAGAAATTGTCCATGGTGTAAGAAGAATGGTGAGCAAATTGTGCTTCATTTGCTTGAAGCGTATTTGTATCATTGGCAGTTAATGATTGGGATAATAATAATTACAAATATGCAAAGGTATAATGGGTTCTTTGGCTGGTATAGCCACACCAGAAGGGCGGGCACAGTACCGGGGGCAGATCAGATCGTGGAATGCCTCTTTTTCAGCATACCTGATTTGATCATTACCATACTCTGAAACAGTGCTAGTTTGGATCACCTACCTCTCTTGTACATATTGTAAATAAAAATGATAAAAAAGTGTAAGTTTTGGTCATCTTTCTCTCTTGTACATATTGAAATAAAAGAAAAAAAGAACAGAGTTTTGTAAAAATAAGAATTACAAAATTTTAACAACTGCCAATTTTTTTCACCTCATAAAAATGCAAAAATTCCTTTATGCGGAGTGTAATCCACATAATAAGTTAATATGGAGCCAATACAGCAAGTAACAGTTTATTACATCCTTGAAAAAGCCTATGAAATAGCTAAGAAAGGCCTCACAAAATGGTAGAATAGTAAATTGGGCATTATGCAAAAGGGTTGCCATAGTTAAAAAGAGAATATGTAATTCTAATAGAATGCACAATTTGTTATGTGATGTGGGCCGCTGTCGACAGTGAAACAAGAGGAAGGGCTAGGAACCTATGAATGTTCCTTGATTATACTGTCTGCACAAACATCCAGTTTTATTGCGTTAAAAATCTACATATTATTTGATGATTTGTTAGGTATAAAATTCAATAGATTTTTTTTTCTTAATTTCACTATGCTAATATCCATTTCTAAGTAAAGTAAAACCATTGTATAGTAGAACCTTGGGAATTGTCCTAGGCAAATCATTTGCTGCTAAATACTGAGACTGAAGAAGAGATATTCAGAAGTCAGAGGTAATCATTACAGAAGAGAGATCAAAAGAAAGACCAAGCACAGGAAGATACCAATGTATATTGTGTGGCAGTGAAGTGTGAGTCAGTTATATACTTTGCTGTATGTGTATGTGACAGATGGTGTCACAAGAGGTGTTCCGGTTTAACCCATTAACAACGGGGCTATTTTGGCTCTAAATGGTCGAAATGCTGGGATATTACTAATGCATAAGCCTAATACTTTGGGATTCTTGGCTGCACTAGCCGCGGCCGAGCGCTGTACACCTGATCACCCGGTGCACCGGCCTTGACTAAATATCTCATCCGCGGGGTCTGACCCAAAAACCACTAGATGTGATATCTTGTTAACGGGTAAAGCCCTTGATGGAATGATGGTCTTCAGTTGCCATGCATGTGTCAGAGGTGAGGGGATGAAGATGAAAGAAGAGAAAATCTGAGTAATATATGACATTGCATGAAGAAGTTTTCATAACTGACATCTTAGACAGAATATATTGTTGATATGATTTTGATTTCCTAATTCATAAACCATCAAAACCATATCATATTTTATGTTGTATTTCATTTGTTTATTACTTTATTTTCCTAACATTTGATGAAAAATGTTTTAGAAAGATATATTAATTTATGGGGATGTAATTAACCCCATAATTACCTTTCTCTGTTTTTAATATTAGATTTTATTCATGTAACTTCCTAATGTACTGTTATCAATGATGATCAATATTTTTCTATACAATAATTTCAGTTTGAAGGTGTTTATGCTCTTTTAGCACGCAGCCAAAGCTAGGTCTAGCTTTCTATCTACAAATTAACCCATTCCAGGGTGTCAACACTGTGTTGACAGTTGAGTTTTAGATTAATGCTGGACTGTTTGGGTTCTGGAATATGTTTATCAAGATGCACTTGATGGCATGGAAGAGTCTGTTTGCCCCATGCAGTGATTTAACTCATTGCAGACGGGTGGTATGAGATACATGATGCTCAAGATTTAGTCTGATGATGGGAATTATGATAATAGTAGTCATGGCATATTTGACTTTAGGGGATATTGGATTGCTGTATTTCTTTATTACACTATTTAGTAACATATAATGACAATTGCAATAATTGAAATAGTAGTAACCAAAATAGATTTATTTTAAAATACAAAACACACTCTCCTAGCACCAGTCGGTAAGAAAGCTTTGAAGGGTGCCCATCTACAGTTTCTACTGTGGACCAGCCTCAGAGAGTGATAAGATACAAGAAGCTAACCTCCCACTCTAAATGGTAATGATTTTTTATAAATAATTTAGGGTGTGGTTGCAGGCTCTTGTGACTTCAAGTGAAATTGTAGCTATCTGTTTATTGTGCTTCAAAATTAGCCTTGTGTGCAAGGAATGGCCCAGGTTACCATCCACTGACAGTGTGGGATTGAACCCAGGTCAGCTAGATTATCAGCTAAAAATGCTACCACAGCACCACATAGTACCATTGATGGAGGTTGTGTGGGCAGAATGAGATGAGGAAAGTGATCAAGACTATGTGCAGCATTTTCAATGTGCCCCTGTGCCAGTATAGCTGCTTTGTGCTTTTGCACTCACTGTTATGTACCCAGGTCTCTCTTCCCCATCTCTTCATGTTATCTTCATTTTATTAATACAAAAATATGAAGTTGCTCTTTGTCCTTAAAACTGAATAATTTTACCACACTGAGTATAAAAAAACATCATGAGCCCATATGGACCCTATATTGATAAAGTATGTCAGATGTCACAAGTCTCACAACATGCAAAACACAAAAAAAATGACAAACGCAAAAATGACTCTAGTATTATAATAAGTGAATGAAAGAGAGTGAGAATTGTCTCAATATGTTGCCTGATGCTACCTCGCTCAGCTTTAACCCATTCATGCCAGGGCTATTCTGGCTCTAAATTGTCGGAATGCCGGGGTTTTTAAACGCATAAGCCTAACGCCTCAGGATTCTCTGGTGCACTAGCCACAAGCCTGGCCTGTTCACTCGCTCACCCAGAGCGCCGGCCTTAACCAAATATCTCATCGCCAGAGACTGACCCAAAAACCACAAAATGTGTCAGCACATCAGCCGGCGCAAATAGGTTAAAAGAAATATAGGGTGCCGCATAGGTGGAAAAACTGCCCACCCTGGGAACTTTGGTGAGGACTGCCTGCAATGAGTTAAGTTTGCAGTGGGTTAAGTGACCCATTTTCCTTGTATTAATGAACTTGATTTCATAGAGTTTATGCTTCAGATATTGTTGATAGAGTGAGGGTGTGGGTGATAGCATCTAATTTCATTTAGATCATACTCTATATAGAAAATATTAAAAATTTAGAAAGCATTCCAAGGTTTAAAAAGTCTAGGGCTCTTTAAACTTTTTGGACACGACCTTAACCCAATAATGGCAAGGCAGTTTTGGCTCCATTTTGCTCGACCACTTTGTGGCCAAACACACAACATGCCGGCCCGGTGTTAACGGGTTAAACAGAATATTTTTTGCCTCATAACCGATAGAGCAGAAACAAAATGTTTTTTCATGGTTATATCTATGAAACTTGTTATTTATTTGCACGATGCCTTGTTAACCCTTAGGAGTATCCTTACAACCCTCATTTAGGCCACAACAATGGGTTTTTGAAGCACTGGTGTACACTGATTCTTGAAATAGAAGCTTTATGTTGTAAGGATAGAAAAGATATCTTCAAATATTTGCCTATGACCTTCAGCATACTTTGGAGGAAGCACTATTATTATATCTCACCCAAACATCATGGCAGATAGAATTGTATAATTTTGAAAACACATGAACTAACACATATCTTATTGTGAAGGAATACATGGGGAGATGTTGTTTCAATTTGCAAACCCTGAAATAACAATTTCCATTTGGGTATCAACTAGTACTCATCATCCATTGTTTATCTCATACTATATAAATAGGTAATAAAATTCATCTTTCTAATTCTATATTGATCATTGTTATAGCAAGTGCATCTGATCTTCATGATGTATTTTTATAGATGATACCATTCAAGTACCAGTGTTCAGTGTGATAATGCATATTCATCTAACCTTTTTATGTGATTATTCCAAGAGTGCTGCTATAAAATTTCCAAATGACACTGTTTAACCCATTCACGCCGGTATTGTAGTTTTCGCGTCAGACGCCCTGGAGGAGCTATGAGGGGAAGCCGCACGCTCGGGTAGAGCGAGCGGGCAACCCAGGCTTGTGGCTTGTGTGCCCGAGAATCTCGAGGCGTTAGGCTTATGCGTACGAGAACCCCAGTATTGCGACCGCGCAAAGCCGGAACGGCCCTGGCGTGAATGGGTTAAAGGAATTGGGTAATAAACTGTGATCTGCTCAAGGGTAGAATGTTATAGTTATGAACATATCATTTTTATCAGATTAACCCTTTCCCGACGGGGCACTCGCTACGCGAAGACCCCTATGCAGGGCGATTGCAATATTGCATTGTAATCGTCACACTGGCATGACGCCCTGGCATCGGGAGTTTGGCTGTGTCACACGAGTGTGACGCACCGTCATCATAGGGTTAAAGGGAAATTGCATGTAATTGCTTTATTTTATTAAAAAAACAAACAAAAAAAAAACACGGTATTTATGTTCACAATTTCCCATTATAGTCAACATTAGCATTTAGAAAGCTATATAGTTCTGCATTCATCTTCAGACTAAAATATTAATGTACTTGCACTATACTTTTATACACTGCTGAATATTGATTTTACTTGTTAATATCTACTATGCCTATCGTATTGATTGTGAAATTAACAACTTGTTAATATCTACTATGCCTATTGTATTGATTGTGAAATTAACAACTTGTGAAATATGCATATATATTTTTTGTGATCTCACCTGGATAAGAAATTTAATTTACAAATGGAGAGATATACACTCTGTACACATACATTGTATACAGTGTATGCAAGGCTTTTTATACAGAGTATGCAAGGCTTGAATGCTAAAAGATTGAACAGCGAATTAATTTTGTCCTGTTTATACAAGTGATCAAAATCAAGCTTTTATCGGTATCATCCTCCATATGGTCTGTCTTTTAGTTTCTTGTTGTCAAAAAGCTTCTTTATGATACCTTTGCTATTAACACCTGATCTGTTTCAAAAATTGGTAGTTCAGTAATACATTATTATTGCTATTATTATTATTATTTTTTTTATAATGTAATTTAACTGTCAAGTTAATTGGAACCAGTGAGTTAAAATATGTATAAGAGGTGTCAAATAATGGAGTAAGTTCTTTGTTATTCATCACTAAATGTAAATTATCTTGTTTTGTTCTTAATCCGTTAATACCAGGTGACAAGATATTACGTCAAGTAGTGGCAGTAACTGCTGCCGGGGATGAGATATTTTGCCATGGCTTTCCATATGGTTGGTGAGCTGGGTGATTGGGTGTGTAGAGACCAGAGTGGGTGAATAGCCTGATGCATTAGGCTCGCATGCTTGAAATACCCAGGTGTTTAGACCTTTTGGAGCCAAAACTGTCCTGTTTGCAACAGGTTAATCACTAAAGATGAGACGACTTCTCTTAATTATTGATGCTATGGGTCTTGAAGTTTATGCAAGGTAAGCTTGCCCAAAGAAATTTTTTAAATGTGTGCCATTCATTATCAAAATGCATGATGTTCTCTTTACATCAAAGATAGGTCAAATAGCATAATCAGTATAGACTATTACAAAGGGTGACTGCTCTGTAGACCAGATGGTTTGAAAGTGGTTAGAATTTTCCAATACTCAAAATGTTAACTTCATTAGGAGGTATATTTTCACTGAAGTGGTTATGTTTTTCATGCACAAAAAATTCCAACTCTGTTAATGTAATTCTTATGCACTGTAGTTGAAGCATATTCTAATATTTTTCTTGTTATTGTTTTTTCTGTTGCAGAAATAATTAAAGTCATTCTAACAAAAAAAGTTAACCAATGAAATATAATTATCATCTAAAGCAAGAATGGCCTCATCTTTTTCTTGCCACTTAAATTTCAGCTTTTACTGGTCTTTTGTTTGTCAGGCTTGATTTTACACTTCAGAACATATTTGTCTTGTGCTGGTATATCAAATATGGATCGGTGGAGCATGAGAGTTGGAAAAGTTTTTGAAAGGAAATGGAAAAAAAAAATTAAAAACATTTAAATAAAATACTTACAGTTATACTCATCATAATGCATACTGTGATAAATCATGTATTTATCTTACATTAACCCATTCGCGCCAGCTGACATGCTGACACGTTTCGTGGTTTTTGGGTCAGATGCCAGCAATGAGATATTTGGTCAAGGACAGCGCTTGGGGTGAGTGAGCGGACAGCCCAGGCTCGTGGCTAATGCGCCCGAGAATCCCGAGGCGTTAGGCTTATGCTTTCGAAAACCCCGGCATTCTGACCATTTAGAGCCGGAATAGCCCCGGCGTGAATGGGTTAATGTGAATATAAAATTCGTTGTAAAAAACAAATTAATGTTAGTAGCCAAGAATGGAGGTGACTGAAAGAAAAGAAAGGGTAATCATAGGGGAAGGGGATAGGAATTGAATGGTGAGTGCAGTGACCTCTTAGCGTTTGGAAGAGAGGATTTGATAGGAGTAGAAACCACCTGACACACTGGAGAGGGCTCAATAAAGTATTAGGATAGGGGGAGGAGATAGCTGTCTTTGGCTTTGAAACTGAAAGAAAGATGACCTTCACTACATCCCATTCACACTGAAATACTTTTTAAAAGCTCCTGTTGAGGAGAATCAGCTGTAATTTACCTATATGCTTGTATAAGGCAACTCAGACTTAGGGGGTAAAAAGAAAAGTATAAAGAAAATGTAGCACATCTTAATTTAATATGATTAAAATTTTTTGTTTATAATTTCAGGTGATGAGAGCGGGATGGATGAAAAAGAAGAAACAAATGAAGTATTATATGAAAAAGAACAACAGGAGGAAGAAATCACTGAGCAGGAACAGCATCACCATCAGCGGCCGATTGTGCGGTCTCTAGATGAGCAGTTATGCAGGGGTGAGCTGCCACCCCTCAACCCCCTCCCAACGCTCAACTCACACAACTCTCCCCTCCCCAATGCTGCCAGCTCTCCCCATTCTAAAGTCCACTCTCGAAATTCCCCTCACGCTAATACACAGTCTCCTTCATCTTCTACACTAACCCTTATGAAGAAGCAGATAACGGAAATTGAGAGGGAGATAGCGCTGAGGAAACCAGAGGGAGGTCCCAGGAGGGGAGGGCTTGAAGGTGACGGGCCCCATCCCCCTCTAGACCTGCACCTTCTAGATCCTCTTAGTGAGTAAAAGACCTCTTTCTCACCTCTTATATTAGGCTCTCCTTTCATGCAGATGTTAATAGCCTTTAGATATAGCTTTTTAAAGGTTATTTTTATTGCTTAGCTTTGTGGATATTGAGCTGCAATGAAATTACATTTTGCTTCAGGCCTTAATCATCTTGCAATATATATAAATATATATATATATATATGTATGTATGTATGTATATATATGTATATATATGTATATATATATCTATTTATCTATCTATCTATCAATCTCTTTATCTATCTATCTATCTATCTATCTATCTACACACACACATACATATATATATATATAAATATATATATATATATGTAAGTATATATATAAATATATATGTATGTATATATATATATATATACATACACATCTTTATATACATATATGTATATATATACATATATATTATATTTATATATATATATATATATATATACGTAAATATATATATGTAAGTATATATAAATATATATATTATATATATATTTATATATATATTTATATATATATTATATATAATTTTTAATAAGAATCATTTATAAAATTATATATAGGTAAAAAAATTAGTTACTTCTCCACATGTAATTACATATACCTTTCCTGATTCTTATTCCAGTTGACTGATGACCACAATTTACAATTACCTTCGTAAAATTTATTTCATTCTGGAAGAGAAAGATGATGATAATGATGATGATAATGATGATGATGATGATGATGACGGTGATACTGATAATAATAACAATAATATCAATGCTAATGCAGATACTGCTACTAATTTGACTAATGATAACAATGATAATAAAAGTAATCATAACAATGATAACTGATAATAATAACAATAAGGACATTAATAATAATAATGAAATATGTCATGATTGCAAAAAAGCAACAACAATAACAACAGTAATGATAACAACAAATGATAGAATGATAATCCATATTTATATATATATACATATATATATACATATATATATATATATATATATATATATATATATATATATATATATTTTTTTTTATATATATATATATATATATATATATATATATATATATATATATGTATATATATAAATTGGCATGTGCTATTTTTATGATGAATGACATGTGTGTTTATAGTGCAGCATACATCTAAGATTTATGATTGGTAATATGTTAACAAAATAATGCAGCAAAGTGCTTCTATCCTTTCTCTTAATTTTATTTTCCATCCCAACATTTCCCTCATTAGTTGACCCCCTTGATGCTCTGTGTGGTATTGTGTGCACAAGTAAAAGGTTGAAATGATGTAAATCTGTAGCAAGAAAAAAATATATAACAATGTGATACTCTTGTTTTATAATACAGTTCAATATTAAGGCAGGTACCCTTCTCTGGGGGTACCCCAACTCAGTTTCATATTAAAAAGTCATCATAGTTTATGGTCTAAGTTTTGATACTAGCAACAGATAGTATTGCCAGTCTGCTAAAAGTACTATTATTACTTGACAATTCTTTGTTCTCACATACCACCTCAGTGACATGCTATATTGAGTGCACACCCCAGCATACAGTCGTGAGTAGTCAACAAGAAAAAATGAAAAGTTATGATGCAATTCTAAAGAGTTTTGAAGTACTGCCTTTTTATAGAAATGAGAAAGAAAGTATTGTAATTTTAATGTATGAAATGGTATTGGATTTTCTGTACATGGAAATGATTATGGTTTAGCTAAAAGCTGTAATGAATCTTCTGGAGATATGTATACGTTTAAGTATGTAAATCATGAACTGAATGTACTTCATTGAAGAGAAGTGAGATTTTTTTTTTGCAACTTGAAATTGAAGTAACTCAAAATACAGTAAATTATGTGAAGCCATCAGGTGTAACTGAAGTTTGTCATATTACAGATGAAAAGGTGATTGAGCCTCCTCCTCCACCAGCACCACATCCACATCGAGGAGGTTCCACAGGAAATTCTTCTGTTGTAGAGAATGGAAGCTCCTCCTCAACACCGATCCAAATGCCGACCACTGCTGTATCTCCAAGCAGGGTCCTGGGCCACCTACACTCTCCTCAGTATACCCCAGGTATGATTTAAACTATCACATGAGAACTCTTGCTTTAATTAACCTATTCATGCTGGATGATGTGATATCACATCATTGGAATATTTCACTCCCACTGTATGACATTCTATCACATCATGATCTCTCCCTCAAAATACATGATTTACATTGTTTCATAGGCATATACTCATAGGAGTTTCATTTGTTTAAACACATTTTTTTTTCACTTGTGAAAATATTGTAAACAAATACAAAAACCTCCTATTATCACCCCGTTGAATTGAGTGTGTGAAAAGTGCTCTGAGAAGCACAGCACGGCATCTCACCAGGAGAGATTTCGCACTTGGTGCAATAGGCAAATATAAGCCCTGATTGTTTATTACTAAGAAAAAGTCTTTGACTCTTTAATTATGTCTCTTACTCATCACAATAGTGTATTTTGCCAAATTTTAATGCAGGTCTTTAAACTGTGCTTTGAGATGCAGATAACAATATTGCAGGCAGTGAGGCCAGTGATTGATGGTGATAGTCGAAGCAGAATATACAGATATGAATATTATATTTAGAACAGGTTTATAATGTTAATCATTGCAAAATTTGATAAAATAAAATAGAGATTTCACTAACCTGATAAGGTACTGAAAAATTGTCAATTAGATGTATATAAAAATATAAGGAAAAAAAAAAATCAGAGGAAAAATAGCTATTAACCCCACAGTGCCGGATGACATGATATCGTGTCATGACTTGCTTATTTCGAAATACTCCGGCATAACATCTAGGTGGAGCCAAAGCCACTCCATCATTAACAGGTTAATTTCTAACTCCATTATCAGGTTAGCTTTGGTGTTAGTGCCCTTACTGCAATTTTACATATGTTTAAGGTACCTTTACATCAGTAAAATAAATTGAACAACATTCTTTTCAAGAAATAAAAATGTATGCTTGTACAGCTGGCACAATTACAAGAAGGATACCAAATATACATATAAAACATATGAAGCATGTAATATCATAATTATGATATATATCAGATTAGGGGTTAGTATGCTTGGAGATGTGTTACAACACTCAGGTAATTCAAATTTCTTGTTTTCCGGGCTTACGGATGTGGCATATCAGGGAGATATAACACTGTCTTTACCTCCTTTATTTCAAGTCAGTAAAATAGATGACATTTTTAGAATCTATAGATGAAAATATGTAAGTACAGCCTAAAAGATATTGGAAAGAAAAATGTCATTTTCCGGCATCCTGCGAGAGCACATAATAGCTTACTCTTGTGTCTCTTAAGATTTAACAAGGCACAGTGTAAATCATAGACTCATAGACTCTTAGACCAAGTCATAGATAAATTGTAGGACAATCTTGGAGTCAGAAATTGATAAAATGTGTCAAAGAAAGATATGATTGTTTGTGAATACCAGCCTTGGATATTGAAAAAAGAATCTTATTCTTACAATATCTTTAGCATCATCTATTGTTGCAGAATAAATACTCTTGATGTGTTTCCTTGTGTGCGGAAATGGAAAAAAGTTTGAAGGAGCCAGATCTAAGTTGTTTGGAGGATAATTCACAATTTCCCATAGAAATTCAGTGATGCTCTCTCAAAAGGAAACAGTTTGGCTGGTGCATTGTGATGATGGAGCAGTACTTGATTATGGAGCTTTGCTTGTGATTTCCCTTTTATGTTTTTTTTTTTTTTTTTTTCTGATATCCTTTTTACCAAATTAATTGATAAATGAACCAGATAGGAGTCAGGAAATGAAGCTACATCTACTGTGATTTTCTTTTCTTAGAATCATAGGAACCACTGCAAATATGATGTCATATTTAAGTACTTGCAAGGTATTTTATAAAGATTTGCATTATAAACGTAGAAAACTGTATAAATGAGAATTAAAAACTTTCATTGCTTCCACTGTGAAGTTATTCATTTTTATGCAATTTTCTTCTGTAATCTTTTCAACTGATTTGATGATAAATATCACAGAATTAGCAATAGTGAAATGCTTTTCAGTTGTGAGAAATATTATGAGAATCTTAACAAGATGACAATAAGTCAGAAAATATTATACTATTGACCATCATTGTGTTCTGAATGATAAGCATTTTATATTACTGATGTACTCTGAACATCCTATAGAGCTAAGATACATTGATTACAGGGGAAGTTGAATGTCAAGAATATTTTGTTATCATGTATAAACAGAACTAGAATTTTGATAACTTGCTATTGATTTACAACTCAGCGATTGTCAGGTGGACCCACCATTTTAGTGGTATTTATATTTTCTAAAATTTGTTAATTGATCTTATATAGTTGTCAGCATACTTTATACTGGATGCTAACAATAGTTTATGAATTTGTTTTATTTGTTATCTATGTTCTTTAATTAGATGAACATATATCAGAATTACTAATTGATAATAGCACCTATTGTTGACAAGGAAGAGACATTGTACCAAAGAACATAAGAGAAGACTATGATTGCTAATATTCACCAAGATTATTTAAACATACATATGTGAGTATGAATATCCAATGAAAATACTATATAGAATTTATAGCCTAATGACATCATTGTTGGAATGATATAAAACACATTATGTTGTATATTCTTTCAAGTTTCAGGTCCAAGCACTGGTCCCCACCTTTTAAGTGCCATGGGGTCACTGACTAGTCCTGTACAGCACCAGGTTACACCACATATGGTTCCAGGTCACCCAGCAGCCCATGACATTCTTCATAATCCAGGTAATTAAACAGCATTGAATATTCAAAAAGGTGAATTATGTATTGGATGTAAATTGATGAATAGGTCCAAGAAACACTGATCATTAATTAATTTTGACATTATTTCTAATAGTTATCTTTGCTTGCTCTTCAAAGGAGGAGGGGTTGGGCAGAGTCGGGAAAGTGTGGAGGCAGCAATAGCAGATATCAAACAAGCCATAAGAAGAACTAAAAATATGACTCTCAAGTCCCATCCTCAAGAAAGGTCACCTATCAATGACAAAGGGCCAGTGTGGATACCTAGGTGAGTACAATTTATTTGTTTATTTGTTTATTTATTATCATTTTTTTTTTTTTTTTTTTTTTTTTTTTTTTTTTTTTTTTTTTTTTTGATAAATGCAAGTAAACATTTCCTCTTGGATTCTTTGAATGTTTTACTATGTTTTGAAATTCTGAAATTCTGAGTTGCTGTAGATACTAGCTTCTTTTTGCTGAAAGTTCCAGTCACATAATATAGGCTATTTGTTTAGATTATATGATGTAAAGCGATAAGGACTAGAGAGTTTAAAGGGAAATTGAATGGGAAAAAATGAAATAGAAAACACACCAACTCCCACACCCACATCACGCCCACACCTACACCCGTCCCCACACCTACACAGAGACACAGGGACAGGAATAGGGACAGGGACAGAGATACACAGAGACACAGAGACAGAGACAGAGACAGAGACAGATATAGAGACAAAAACAGGAACAGAGACACAGACACGCTGACACACAGACACACTGACACACAGACAGAGACAGAGATACATAGACACAAAGATAGACACACAGAAATAGAGACAGAGACACAGACACAGACACAGACACACAGAGACAGAGACAGAGACAGAGACAGAAACACAGACAGAGACAGAAACCAGCAGCAGAAACATAGAGACAGAAACACAGAGACAGAGACACAGAAACAGAGACAGGGGCAGAGAGAGACAGAGAAACAGACAGACAGACAGAGGCAGAGATAGAGATAGAGATAGAAACAGATACAGAGACAGAGACAGAGACAGATATAGAGACAAAAACAGAAATAGAGACAAACACGCTGACACATTGACGCGCTGATACACAGGCAGAGACACAGAGATACATAGACACAAAGACAGACACACAGACAGAGATACAGAGACACAAAGACAGACACACAGACAGAAATAGAGACAGAGACACAGACACACAGATACAGAGACAGAGACAGAGGCAGAAACACAGACAAAGACAGAGAGAGAAACACAAACAGAGACAGAAACAGAGACAGAGGCAAAGATAAAGACAGAGACAGAGGCAGAGGCAGAGGCAGAGGCAGAGGCAGAGGCAGAGGCAGAGGCAGAGGCAGAGACAGAGACAGAGACAGAGGCAAAAAAACAGAAATAGAAACACAGAGACAGAAACACAGAGACACAGGAACAGAGACGGGGACGGGACGGGAACGGGGACGGGACGGGGACGGGGATGGGGACGGCGACGGCGACGGCGACGGCGACGGCGACGGCGACGGGACGAGGACGAGACAGACAGACAGACAGACAGACAGACAGACAGACAGACAGACAGACAGACAGACAGACAGACAGACAGACAGACAGACAGACAGACAGACAGACAGACACACACACACACACACACACACACACACACACACACACACACACACACACACACACACACACACACACACACACACACACACACACACACACACACACACACACACACACACACACACACACACACACACACACACACACACACACACACACACACACACACACACACACACACACACACACACACACACACACACACACACACACACACACACACACACACAGAGAGAGAGAGAGAGAGAGACAGAGAAACACACACACACACACACACACACACACACACACACACACACACACACACACACACACACACACACACACACACACACACACACACACACACACAGACAGAGACACAGAGACAGACACGGAGACACACACGGAGACACACACAGAGACGGGGACACGAAGAGAGGGGTAAGGAAAGCTGTGTAGATGATAAGTGAAATACATCCCTGCTCACTATTAGTCTCCATTCGAGTCATACAAAACCTAAACATTCGAATGAGAACCCCAGGAAGATACGAAAATTTACCTCCAAACCATCGTTCTGTTATGCCCGCCGTCGTCAGTTCCAGAAGAAGGGGTCCATCAGCGGTATCAGCTGACAATTTAATGGTGCAGCTAAAAATACACATTAGCACAATATCTGACAGAATTTATGATAGTGGCAACCACCATACGTAAGTTGTGACCGATAAATCGCAGATTTGATTAAAGGACTCCAGCGCGTAATCTATGGTTGGCAAGGAGGGGGGGGGGGTCGCACACCGTTTCCTGGTCTGTTTAAGATTTTCCGACTAAAGTTCTGTGAACGTTTGCTGCTGAAACGCCTTTATCGATGAACGTCTGCCCACTCGATATCAGTAAGAAGACAATAACACCGTTCTTACTCGAATCCATTACAAATCAAAAGATTTTTTTAACGATTTCCAATAGAACACCGCAATGACCGTGATAACACAAGTATTACGAAAAGAAATATGACCTATCCACTTTTCGAGCGAGAAATAATGGATTAAAGCCGAAATAAAGGGAATGAAAAACGCGGCGGACAGTAAATCAAATACCTCCTGCCCAGTACGCGTCACGGCGAGGTGATGGATGCCCAACACAATTCTTGTTGCCGTGTATTTTTAAGCCAGACTCTAGCTTTAGTTTTCTTCACCGCCTCTCTCCCTTCCTCCAAAACCGCCGCCAGAATATTCGCCACAGACGGGCCAATCAGCCTTCCTTTAAAATAACAACGATAAAAAAGAAGTCGAAACGAAGCGTCCGGGAGAGAAACCAAAGGTGATTGGCTTTGATTGTCCTTCGAGTCGCGGCGCGAGAACTGGATCGCTTCAGTCTAAGGAGTCAGCGAACGGAAAAGTAAACTCTCATTCTCATCTCAGCAAACCGGGAAATTTGTTATTCAGAAAGTCTCAAAAGTCTAATCAAGACACTCGCTCGCAAGAGGTGTTTTATATGACGATCTTCAAAACAACTGCATTTGCTGAATCAATCTGGCAGACCTCATAGAAATTCCACTTGTCTGTATACAACGGAAGCTCCCGTTTTTATAATACTAACTAAACAACCACAACAATTTCCGATTACTAGGGAATAGCAATAATGATAATGCTGTTGATGAATGTAATAATAATGATGATGACGACAATAATTATAATAATAATGATGATGATAATAGTAATTATGATGATTAATATAATATAATGATAATGATAATGATAATAATGGTAATGATTATGATGATAATAGAAATGGTGATAATAATGATGATGGTGAAAACAGTAATAATCATGGCTAAAGATTATAATGATGATAACAACAGCAGCAAGAGTGATACACACGATGACAACAACAACTAAACAATAATAATAATAATAATAATACTTACTAAGAGTATTAAAATAAAAAGCAAAGCGTAGAAATAGACCTTCGAGTCAACCTTTCCGGCATCACTATTCTGACGGCCTCTCATTCCTTCCATTAATATAGCTATTTCATCGCCGCTTGAACGTATCTTGGCATCGGAAAGTACAGTAAAAAAAAACGAAAATCATAAAGATTTCACGATGTGAATTAATTAACCTCCGGCCACTTGAGACCAGCAGGAATTTTCATTTTATAAATATGCAAACCGCCTGTACGCCTCTTCCTCCACCAAACGAAGCAAATCAATATTTACCCTATAATTTCTCTGCATGAGACAAATGACCAGCCATAAAAAGCACGAATATTTTGAACGCTGTTTTTTCCAAAAAATACTTAGTCCCGCAAAATTCATTAATCATCTAATTGCTCATTACCATGATCATAGAACATCAGAGGATCGCGTAACATCCAGCCATAACCAGCGCGTCCGACCTCCTCTTTAGTCTTCAATCTACAACCTACACGCGAGTTTAAAAGGTATACCTGATCGGGTTGCCTCCCATAGCGCATCTTACACGTCACCTGTCAGACCCTCACCATCTCATCAGAACTTCTCTCATCAGCTTCTACCATTCTCTCTCCCGTGGCTACCTGCCCCCCCCCCTCCCTCCGTCCTCTCTCCCTCCCTACCTCTCCCCCTCCCTACCTCTCCCATCGCTCGTACTTCACTCCATGCCTTCCATGTCACGGATATCCTGGCATGTATAATCCCCCCCTCTCTCTCTCTCTCTCTCTCTCTCTCTCTCTCTCTCTCTCTCTCTCTCTCTCTCTCTCTCTCTCTCTCTCTCAGACACGCACGCTGGCACACGCTCTTCACGATTCTTTGCTGTTTCATGATTCTTCTCTACTTTCTTATTACAAAATCCGAACCCGAAACTGTGACTGCGACTGAGAGATGGAAATGGAGAGAGAGATAGCGAGAGCGGGAGAGGGATAGAAAATAGAAAGATAAAAAAAGGGGAGGGGCGAAGACTGTTCGAGCCAAGAAAGAATTCGTCGCTCTCCTTTTGTGTGCGAAGATGTCATCACGCAGCCAGTTATTACCACTCAGATTGGATTTACTTATTCCACATTTTGGTCGAGGATGGGTCGGGTGCGTTGGAGGACCTTTCGGGCCAAAAGGAGATATACCAGTTACGGGAGAGATATTCATGCAAGGGAGGCACTTTTTGTCACTTATTTATTTGTATTTAGCCGTTGACTCGAATGTGTTTTTGTGCCCTTGTACAGCAGTATCTCACGCAAACACAAAGGGAATAGGATTTTGATAAGGGTTCCACGTTTTGGGAATTGTTAGTAGGAAGGAAATTGAAGAAGAAATATTATTATTTATAAATGCAAGATAGCAGCAAGACTCCGCGACAGAGCACGGGGGAGATAAGATAAGCCCACTCGAATATAAGGCGTCCCTCGTCCCGTGGAAGTAACGAAGGGTACGACTGCAGTGGTTGGAGTATGGTGCAATGGCGATATTGTTGGTCTTGGA
>BOPN01000160.1:397500-402500 GCA_017312705.2 Penaeus japonicus
GCAACATATAACCCGCCACATACAGGCCGGCCCATCGACGGGTCGAGCAGGGTATTGTTCCGTGTCTTTCACAGGGACCTTTAAAAGGGATGGTGGACCACAAACAGATGACGGTAAAATCTGATACTGCGCCGGGCTTCGTGCGATATGCCGTTCGATTAGAGCCATTTGGCGATTAATTTTGATATTTTCTATTGTTAACTATTGTTTCTACCCTCGCCTCTCAAAGGCACATAGAGCTGTAGGCCGGAGTTTGGATTAGGGAAAGTGTTGGTAGCGGGGTGAGGGAGAGAGATAATATCCCTGGCATCGCATCCGACGACCCTTCTGAGATTAAGGAGGAAGTTTTTTCTCCGCTGAGTAATTAAACTGCTGATAGTGATTGACGCGATGGAGAAAGAGGGGGGAGGGGGCTTTCTTACAGGATTCCCGCCGAAACCTATTCCCTGAAAGAGGGCATAGAACGTAATCTCGAAAAGCCTAGGGCCCAGTGATAAATATGGTAGGTGAAGCGAACGTATGTGGAGATTGCCGCGTCGTGCCCTATCCAGTCAGTTTAAGGCCTCGATTAAGCTCCGAACAAAATCAGCGGATTGATTGGTGTTGCGTTGTTAACTTGCTGCCGATTTTCGTTTTCAAATACGAAAATCGAGAGCGGAGGTATAATTCGGCCGCCCCTCTTCCAGAACAAATTTTATGCTCTCAGCCTGGAAGAATTATCCAGTTTCTCGTCTAGTTTTCAGAGGCGCTTTGTTCTGTTATGGATTTTTTTTTTAAAGCAGCTTGAATGAAAGTTGTTTACTAATTACGGCAACTGCTTTGCTAGAAATGATTTTTTTGTTTGCGCACTACTTTCTCCTCTTGTTAGCAGGTCCGTTTGTATCACTGACTTCACACACACACACACACACACACACACACACACACACACACACACACACACACACACACACACACACACACACACACACACACACACACACACACACGCAGAGTCAAGCACGCACGTACAGACAGCGAGAAGTCAAACGCAGAGACCTGGAGCAGAGCGGCAGTGGCACTTTGATCGAGTCTTATGAATATTAATTTTATGATAACAACATTGGGAAGCGCTTGGCTTTTTTATCTAAGATTTTTGAGCAGAGACTTTGGAGAAAGTAATCTGGTTTCCACGTAATTCCATTATTTCGACGCGTGAGTGACTGCGGCTTTTGTTTCAGAGTTACGTTTCGGAGTTACGTTGCAATCTCGCAAGAGATTACTGTATGGCTAGGTAGCTGTGTTTTTTCGTTATTAGCATGTTGCCGTGAAGTTTCTCGCGACTCCCCTCTCTCTCTCTCTCTCTCTCTCTCTCTCTCTCTCTCTCTCTCTCTCTCTCTCTCTCTCTCTCTCTCTCTCTCTCTCTCTCACTCTCTCTCTTTTTCTCTCTCTCATTCTGTCTCTCTCTCTCTCACGCACACGCACACGCACACGCATACGCACAGCTACACCTACAGATACACCTAAACCTACACCTAAACCTACACCTACACCTACATCCGCATCCACACTTTCTCTATCGATTATGAAGAGATGAAAAATTTAAGAAGATAACGAGAGAAAGGGAGAGAGAGAGAGAGAGGGTCATCTCATTATAAGAACCTCTTGACCAAGTCAGCTACTTTTTTAACGTGGCTATATCACGCTCAAGTGGCACAGATGTTATGCCTGGATGTTGCGAGGACATCGGGATGGAGGAGGCTTGTACTAGAGTTTACAATCTTGTTGGTTGAAATTTATGGTTATCGCTAGAAGAAGTTATACAAGCGCTTGCCTTTGACTCGTACATCGGCGATTACTCTCCGAAAAGCAAAAAATTGTTAAGAGTCTGAGGACGGCAAGATTACGACAGAAAGCCAACCAACCAAGCAAAGAAATACATGTGCCTCGTCCTTGTAATTGATTAGCTATAGATGTCAGAAGGGTGTTCGAAGTTGGTTGATGAGCAAGTCCTTTAGCCTTTAGTTAAAGTTTTAATGGGCAATAGGACGCGGAGAAACAGAAGTAGAGCCTGGAAGTGGAATGGTGAAACAAAACGGATAATGTTCCTGGAGGGGGAATGAGCATTGCTGAAGAGGGAATGGGTTGGCCTTCCTACTGCCCCCCCCCCCCCTCTCTCTCTCTCTCTCTCTCTCTCTCTCTCTCTCTCTCTCTCTCTCTCTCTCTCTCTCTCTCTCTCTCTCTCTCTCTCTCTATCAGGTAAGAGATTATACGTTCTATAACAAGAATATAATACCATCATTAAGAAGCTGATCTAAGGGACAGGCTTAGTAATGAGGTGTTAAAAGGAGGAATTATGAAACAGTAAAGAATCACGATGGGAGAGATAGATGTAAGAGAGAGAAAGGTAGAGGGAGAGGGAGGGAGGAAGGAGAGAAGGAGAGAAGGAGGAGGAGGGGGAGGGAGGGAGGCAGGGGAAGAGGACATTCCACATGTCAGGATATCCGTGACATGGATGATACGGAGTGGAGTAGGGGCAATGGAAGATGATGGGAGGAAAGTTAAGCCACGGGAGGGACAAAAATGGAGGGAAGAAAAGGAAAGGTAGGGTTTAGGAGAGAGTCGAAAGGAAGGAAGATAGGTAGTATGGGGGAAGAAGGGAGAGGGATGGTAGGCTACGAGATAGTGAGGAGGTAAGCCGCGGGCGGGAAAGGAGGAGGAGGAGGAGAGGGGGGGGTATAGGCCGCGGAGGGTAGAAACTGATGAGGGAAGTTCTGATGAGATGGTGAGGGTCTGACAGGTAAGGCCGCTCGATCAGGTTCACCTTCGAACTCGCGGGTGATGTTGCTGTCACTTCTGTAGGCTGAAGAGGAGGTCGGACGCGCTGGTTATGGCTGGATGTTACGCGATCCTCTGATGTTCTCTGATCATGGTAATGAGCAATTAGATGATTCATGAATTTCGCGGGACTACGCATTTATGTGGAAAAACAGCGTTGAAAATAGTCGTGTTTTTACAGCTGGTCATTTGCCTTATTGCAAATTGATTTGCTTCGTTTGATGGAGGGAAGAGGTGCGAAGGCGGTTGGATGTTTATAAGAATACGATGGCCTGAGGTTAATTAATGCACATCGTGAAGAGTTTACGATAATTTTTACTACACTGGCCGATGCCAAGATAACGTTCGATCGGCGATGAAATATACGCATCAATAGAAGGAATGCCAGCAGCTGTGAGAATTATCATTATCATTATCATTACTGTTATTTCTTGATAATTAAAGGTCGTTATGGTTGATCAGTCTTCTAATGATATGTCCATACGAGCGGCCTAGATACAGTGGGGTTTTCTCTCGCACACCCACACACACACACACACACACACACACACACACACACACACACACACACACACACACACACACACACACACACACACACACACACACACACACACACACACACACACATGCACACACACATGCACACACACACGCATACACACACACGCATACACACACACGCATACACACACACGCATACACACATACACAAGCACACACACGCGCGCGCGCGCGCCTACACACACACACACACACACACACACACACACACACACACACACACACACACACACACACACACACACACACACACACACACACACACACACACACATTCACACACACATTCGCACATATATATATATATATATATATATATATATATATATATATATATATAGAGAGAGAGAGAGAGATAGATAGATAGATATATGTATGTATGTATGTATATACACACATATATATGTATGTATGTATATATATATATATATATATATATATATATATATATATATACATATGTATATATATATATATATGTATATATATATATATATATATATATATATACATATATATATATATATATATATATATATATATATATATATATATATATATATATATGTGTGTGTGTGTGTGTGTGTGTGTGTATGTGTGTATGTTAATTGAATGAGAGAAGAGAGAGAGAGAGAGAGAGAGAGAGAGAGAGAGAGAGAGAGAGAGAGAGAGAGAGAGAGAGAGAGAGAGAGAGAGAGAGAGAAAGAGATTCCGCAAACGTAGTCCTTTTGAAGATCGTCTTATAAAACACCTCTTGCGAGCGAGTGTCTTGATTAGACTTTTGAGATTTTCTGAATAACAAATTTTCCGGTTTGCTGAGATGAGAATGAGAGTTTACTTTTCCGTTCGCTGACTCCTTAGACTGAAGCGATCCAGTTCTCGCGCCGCGACTCGAAGGACAATCAAAGCCAATCACCTTTGGTTTCTCTCCCGGACGCTTCGTTTCGACTTCTTTTTTATCGTTGTTATTTTAAAGGAAGGCTGATTGGCCCGTCTGTGGCGAATATTCTGGCGGTGGTTTTGGAGGAAGGGAGAGAGGCGGTGAAGAAAACTAAAGCTAGAGTCTGGCTTAAAAATACACGGCTAAAATTGTGTTGGGCATCCATCACCTCGCCGTGACTGTACTGGGTCGGAGGTATTTGATTTACTGTCCGCCGCGTTTTTCATTCCCTTTCTTTCGGTTTTAATCCCTTATTTTTGCTCCAGAAATTTTAGAGTTAAACAATAGTTTGCATTGACATTTTTTTTATTGTGTTGTAATCGCAACATTTTATTTGAGACACGTTTAATGTTTTTTCGTTATGTGACAGATTCGAGAAGAAGTTTGCTAATTCATTTTCACAGAAATCGAGTGGGTCGTTCAAGGTGTTCCAACTGCCAATGATCATGGAACTTTGGTTGTCGCAGTTTACAGAGTCCAGTTGACCTCTCCTTTCCGTGTCAACGTTGAATGGCGCGATGGAGTCCCGTCATGAAATTTGTTGACGCATCGGGACACGGCATTTACCTACGATGGCTGTCAGTGCTATAAAGTCATCTGTCAGGTATTGTGCTAATTTATAGTTTCCGCTGCGACATTATATCGTCAGCTGGCCCTTGGCACTGTCGATAATGAGTTC
>BOPN01000160.1:450000-455224 GCA_017312705.2 Penaeus japonicus
ATAAGCTTCTCAAGATAGAAAAAACGCTTTCGGTGAAATTATTGTCTCCAACGCCGCCAAAGCGGATCGAACGCCGCGTGAGGAGGAGGCGGTGGACGTCTGACGGGGAACTGCGCGAGGCTCGGAAAAAATCCTTGTTCGATCAGATGGTATGGATTTCCCGCGGTGGCTTCGCGATTTTTGTCGTTTCTAATGCATCGTGATTACCTTCTCGCGGGTTGATTTAGGAACGCAACCGCATCGATCCCTCTGAATGTTTTATTCGCCGGAAAGCCTCGACTACGTCCGGTTGCCACCGCCCTTTGTTCACCGAACGATTTGCTCGCAGATGGCCAGATCCGCAGCGCGATTGGGATGGTGGTGAGTGGGCTGAGCTACGGCTACACATGTTTAAGCGAAAATGGGAAGTGACTGGCGGTAATTGCCACATATGTTGCGGACGATGCCCTGATTCCTCCGTTCGGAATTGATAACAGAACTGTCGTCAGTATTTCGTGCCGTGAGACGGTTCATAGGACGACACAATGATACCGTTACAGACGAGATGGTTCATGTGACGATGCCACACAGTCCTTCTGTACCCTGTCTGGGTAAAAGCGTTAAATATGGATACGTAATTGATCCATGAAATCCCATCACAGAATTCCGTTGATATACTTGGCTACTATAAGGTATTAAGTCAAATTATTACACGGTACGCCTATCATTCGCGGCTTTGCCTTGGTATTTAGTGGAAATACAAGAACATAATTCCCATGTTCTCATTATACACGCGATATCGATGTTATAAATAAGAAAATGTAATTACAGTTCCCATATGCCGAACGAAAATATGAATGTGATAGGTCGACGAGCAGTTGTAAATCAGACATATATATATATATATATATATATATATATATATATATATATATATATATATATATATATATATATATGTAATCTCATCTCTCAGGACTTGTATTATGTAGATACCTAACCTTGATTTCATATTCACACCTAACCTTGATTCGGACTTTTGTCATTATTCTTATTTCCTCTCGCTTTGTAATGGTCTTCTGCTTCCATTCTTTGGGTTTTTTTCTGGGTTATCGCCATCCTCAACCCCACCAGTATTCTTGCAGGCTGTATCCTTTCTCTCTCCCTCTACCTCTACCTTCTCTCCTCTGCTCTCTCCTCTCCCTCCTCTCCTCTCTCTCCCGATTCTCACCTCTCCCCCCCTCTCCCCTCCTTCATCGCTGTCATCTCCGCTTACGCTACCCTCGGCTGCTCTGGGATTTTATAACTTTCCACCAATCGGGTTAAGACTGTGAAAATTTCCTCGGGCCATATTGGAAGATCGCCGTCCTCACACCTCGCGCGGTTGGAGGTGGGGGGGGGGATGTTTAAAACCTCCTTTCGTTTTATGTTTATCGGTATCAAGCCGGCGTTATCCGAAATGCTCACTGGAGAGCAATTTTGACTTTTACAGGTGGGACTTGCACTGGTTTCAACGCGTATTCCAACGCCACTCATTGTCGATTTGGTTCGAGTCAAAGGGCCACTAAACTAAATTTCGGTTGGCTTTCATCTCTCTCGCTCTCTCTCTCTCTCATTCTCTCTTTCTCTCTCTCTTTCTCTCTCTGTCTGTCTGTCTCTCTCTCCCTTTCTCCCTTTCTCTTTCTCTGTTCCCCTTTCCCCTTTCTCTCTTCCTCTTTTTTATGTTACTTGCACGACACCGGGATAATTATCGAAAAGAATACTAACGTCCTATGTTATTTTATAAGTTTATCTCCACGTGAATCAAGTTTCTTTTCTTCTAATATTTTAAAAACTATGAACATGACATCACGGTGCTTGAAATATCCATTCAATAAATCAGAAATCGGATTTGGTTGTACATTGATTTAATAAGACGATGCGCGTGTTCCATCTTTAATTCATAGTGGCAAAGGCGAATCCCGAAAGAAATAGATTTGTGTTAAATAGTTGAGTGTAGGCGGTGTCTGTGATTATTACTATGGTCTAGGTATTTTTGAAGGAATTTTGTTATTCGGGTGTCTACGGTTTTTTTTTCATCGTCATTATGACTATACAAGTTGACGATGGAATCGGCGTATTTTTCGGCACATGCAATAAGCGAGACGTATCCTAATAATCACACCCTATTATTTGGGTAAAAATATCCTCTTCGTGGAGGAAGTCCCTTATTGAATCATAATGACCAGCTCCATTACATCACACTATTGCTGTCATATACTTGCACCGCCATCGGTCACACAATACTTAAGTTCAGCCGCCACCGCTATTTTAGTCTCTACCACATGGGTTGACCAAAGTTCTTCCAAACCTTTCTCTGTACATCAGCCACGACCAAACAGCTCCATTGCCGCCACCACAGCAACTGCCCTCACCAGAAGTAACACAACCACCGTCACTTCCTCTACCCATGCCTCTACCTCAACTCATACCTTCACACCCACCTTAACCCCCACCCCCACATTAACTCCATCACAACCCGGACTTCCAACGGTATATTTCCACCACCTCTATCACCATCACCAACAGCAAGAACAACAACAACTGCCACGGACACAGTAACAAGACACCGCTCCGTGGTCGACCGCCAACAATATTATCCAAAGTCATTTTCCCCTCATATTACCTATTACCTTGGGCCGACAGTTTCTCTCCCAAAAATCAAAACACTGGAGATAGCCGGAGAGCTTTTTCAAAGTTTGTTTGTTTTTTCTTTCTTTCTTTAAGTGTGTGTGTGTGTGTGTGTGTTTGTGTGTGTGTGTGTGTGTGTGTGTGTGTGTGTGTGTGTGTTCGTTTGTGTATATGAATGTAGGCATTTTAAATGTACGAAGAAGTATTTTCTCTTGGTCTACCTATCACATGGATTAGAGAAGTCAAGTTGCAAATATGTTAAGATTGGGAGCTGGTGTTTTAACGTAAAAGTGTTAAGTGATTCAGATGATAACATTTAAGTAATGATGTGGAAGAGATTGTTTTTGATTATGGAGTTAGTTAGAGGTGGTGTTGCCATTGTTGCCATTATTTTTTAAAATCTTAGGATTGTTTCCATGAACTTTTAACGGGAATTATTGAGGCGAATAAATTCCTTATCAGGAAGGATTTGAAATTATTTTCGTGTATTCTAAAGAATTTTCTAATTTCATTCTCTCTCTCTCTCTCTCTCTCTCTCTCTCTCTCTCTCTCTCTCTCTCTCTCTCTCTCTCTCTCTCTCTCTCTCTCTCTCTCTCTCTCTCTCTACCCCCATCTCTCTCCATGTCTCCCTCTCTCCTTCCTTAGCATTGCCTCCCTTCCTCCCTCGTTCTCCTTCTTAGCCAGTATCCCTTCTACCCGCCGCATTTCGGCCCCGGATCTCTCATAAGACTTTCAAATTGGGTGCCGGAGATGCTAAACTTTACCCCTCGCTGTTGCACAAGTTGAGTGAGGTTATCCGCGATGAGAAGTATGGAGGGGGTTGCGGGAAGGAGAGGGGGTGAGGAGGTGGAAGGAAGGCATGGGCGAATAACGATAGAAATTCAAGGAATGAGTGGATAAAAAACAGAACAGTATTAAAGGGCCAAAAGAACGGTAGAACAAAATAAAGAATATACAAGTTAAAAAAAGAGAGAGAGACCAGTGTCAGAACGGGGGAGGGGGGAGGGGCGGAGTGCCATTTGCCACTCACGACAGCAGAGACGGCGATAGCATGCTGCGCTATGCAAATTTTACACGCACTGTGATGGCTGGCGCGGGTGCTCACAGGTCGACTAAGTCTCCTGGACGTTGCGCCGGAGTACACGCCGAGGCTCGTAATGCACTCGGGCTATTGTGTCGCTGATGCTCTCGAATCTTTTGCGGCCTCGTAACGCGGTCCTTCCTCTGTGTACTCTTCACCCCGATTCTCCTTGTGGCCCAGGCTCCTTCTCCGTCGGTTTCCATTTCTCTTCTTTTCATTTTTTTTCTTGTCTTGCTCCTCCTACTCCACTGCCTTTCATCGCAACGGCGCGCTGCATTAAACTCTTCAGGGGATGTATTTGAATGCATGAAGAACTTCGTCATGATATTTTTCTTGTGATATGGAAGATATCTAGAACTCAGTCCTCTCCCTCATTTTCTCTCTCCTTCCCTCCCTCCCTCCCTCCCTCCGTCGAGAGAGAGAGGAATGGGGCCTGGCATGGTGAAAACTGAGCTCACGCTTCAGTGCTTCCCAGTGTGTGCGGGACGTCTCGTAAACATAATCGCAGTCATGAACGCGGTAGGATTCACTCCCCCCTCCCCCTCCCCCACACCTTGTGTCCTCCCACTCTCCCTTCCGTGGAGACGCCTCCGGGTTATGGCACGCCTCGTTTGTTAACTAGCGGAGGACATGATAACTCGCCTACTGCAGACAAACACACGGTTACTACCGATGGAGGGTTTCTAAGCCGTGGGATAGGTTTTATCTACATTTAGTTGAAGAATATGCGTGTATATGTATACACACACACACACACACACACACACACACACACACACACACACACACACACACACATATATATATATATATATATATATATATATATATATATATATATATATATATATATATATGTGTGTGTGTGTGTATATGTATATGTATTTGTGTATGTATATATATATTATATGTATTTGTATATATATATATATATATATGTATATATATATATATATATATATATATTGTGATGGGTGTATAGATTGCTCTAATAACCACACATAAGAAATAAAGGTTGATGTTAAACACAGCAGCTAAAGCAATAATAATAAATTACAATTCAAG
Source organism: Penaeus japonicus (assembly GCA_017312705.2). NCBI lineage: Eukaryota > Metazoa > Arthropoda > Malacostraca > Decapoda > Penaeidae > Penaeus > Penaeus japonicus. The sequence goes on from BOPN01000160.1 coordinate 454,796, forward strand.
ATATACATAACATTATTTACAACAATGGAGCACAATATATACGCAAGGGGGAAGCTAAACCTATCGTAAAGCTAACGAGATCTGAGCTATAGCTACATTGAGAACACCAAGGAAACACTGACAATGCATTGTCTATGAAATAAGTCACTAGACACAATATCAACAAGGAATCCCTTGAGGAGGATCAAAGGATGAGAAAACTTCTCTGTTTGAAGTCTGAGCTAAATCTGAACTGAATCTAAAGATCCTATTCTGAGGCGAAATGCGAGGTCACTTCGAGGGCACGGGTGACTTCGCTCATTGGACAAACTACGGTTCGACTCGATTCTGATTGGCCGAAGGGGCAATGGCCAGCTTTGGGCATAAGGCCAGCTCGTCCAAATGTCCTAAGGTCGAAGCAGCTCGCGACCTGCAGGGGATTATTAAGAG
>BOPN01000160.1:455324-460324 GCA_017312705.2 Penaeus japonicus
ATTTCTCCCCTCGTTTCTCTTTTGTTATTCCCTCTACCCCCCTTCCCCTCTTTGCATCGTCGACTTCCCGATGTATCGATATCACCATTTTTTACGCCTTTACCCCACTGTTTATCGCCCCCTTTCTTCTATTTTTACCTCTTCCTCGAAGTGTGTCTCGGGGTAAGAGTGTGTGCTTGCAAGTCTCCCGGATCAGGTGGGCGGTCCATGCCTGCGTGTGCTGATAGCGGTAGAAAGGAAAGGGGGAGAGGGAAAGGAGAAGAGAGAGGGAGGGGGAGAGGATGGGAAAGGCTGTATGGATAGAGGAAGAGAAAGGACTTTTGGTATAATCACAAAATAAAGAGAAAAATCAATTTCGGTTTTGTTTCGCTGCACGGAGATTGTCTTTTAGATTCTATGGCCGTGCAGAGGTCAGAGGTGAATAAACGAATGAACCAGGAATCGTTTTTCTTTTCTTCTTTTATTTTTCTTTAACCTCAGTATTGGATTTTCAGTTAAGTAAAACGATGATAAAAACATTGTCTTTGCTGTTATTTATGGGTGTGTTTGTGTTTATGTGCGAGTGTGGCGTCAGTATAAGGGTACGTCGAGCTGATTCCCCCTGTGTATCAGAAACCTATTCCCGTATGCAAGTCATGTGACCATCCCCTTTTGTTCGGCGACATTTAGTAGGTAAGTTATGCCGATGGCTAGGAAGCGATGCCAGATTTCCGAACTGGTCAAGATGATCGCTTCCGCCTCTCCTTCGTCCTCTACGTCTTTTTTTTCGTTTTTTTCTTCTCTTGCTATCCCTATGGCTAAGATATTTGTCGAAACAGGGAAAGAGAGAGAGAGAGAGAGAGAGAGAGAGAGAGAGAGAGAGAGAGAGAGAGAGAGAGAGAGAGAGAGAGAGAGAGAGAGAGAGAGAGAGAGAGAGGAGAGAGGAGAGAGAGAGGGGGGGGGATCTTAAATCTTCTGAGGGAAAGTCGTCACCAGGCCTCGGGAAGCGGATGAAATATGAGCCGGGATCACCTGTGCTAAATCTTGTTCTCTTTTATCTGAGTTAAGAAAGGCTTTGGCTTGGGGAGGGGAGGAGGAGGGGGATTAGAAGAAGAAGAGAGGGGGAGGGGGAAGGGGGGAGGTTTGGCTTGCGTCCTGCCGGTCGGGCTCTCATATTTACCTTTTTAATGTCTGGTGGAGAGTTTTAATTACTTCCACGTGACGGCTGGATCTATATTAAGTCAAGGGACTTGGTTGGTGGCAGCACCGCGCGGCTAAGACGATGATGAGGTGCGGCGATAATATGATGGTAACGCTTTGTGGTCGAGAAGGAGGTGGAGGAAGGAGAAGGAAGATCGGAGGGAGAGACAGCCTAAGTGGCGGATATGAAGAAGAAATGACATAAAGATAAATGAAGTTCCGTCTGCGAGAAATATCATCAGCGGATGTGCCTTGAGGCTGTAGCAAATGTCAGAGTGTTAGTCCGGGTGGGAACTGTCGTCAAAGGCCGGTGCTGTGTCAGGGCGCATGTCAGATCAGCCAATCGTGCTCGAATAAAAATTGCTTTATGACTTAAGCTGTCGTGTATACAATAAGGTAGGTCTCTATCCCTCTCCTTCATTCCTTCCTTGTCTTCTCCCCTCTTTTTTTCCTTCTTTCTTTCCCTCCTTTCCCTCTCTCCCTTCCTTCTTGCGTTCTTCCCCCTTTTCCCCTTTTCTTACCATCCTACTTTCCTACTTCCCTTCCTCGTGACTTCTCTCTCCTTTACTAACCTTACCCCTACTTCTGTTCTCCCTCTTGTCCCATGCTTCAGTTTTTAGGGTTATGACATGAGCGTTGGCGTCGGTGTTTGCATGTCGTTTGCTTTACGCCAGGATCCTCCCGTCAATCCTTTCCCTGTCTTTTCATGTCGTATTATTGAAAAAATGGGGTTCCGCTGCATGTCGTCGTAAACTATAGTTTCGTTTTAACTTTTATCTTGGCCACGTTCGTTCATTCTTTTCGAATGCCCTTTGTAGTTCCCCATCGTAGGAGGCCCTGCGAGTGTCACTATTTTCTTCTTCTTTTTCGTATAACATTGCCGGTTATTGCACATAGCATCGGCATACCCATCTCACAAAGATTGTGAGTCTTGAAGAAGAGAAGAATAAAAAAAACTTAAGAGTAAAAGTGATAGGACTTACGAATGGGAGAAACCGAAAACATGAAAAAGTAATGGAATTGGAATAAGGTCGCTAAATGCATAGGAAAAGCAGAGAGAGTTTGTGTGCTTGAACTGACGTTGTAACTTAATGAAGAGGTTGAGTGAAGGGGACGAGAGTGAAGGAAAGAGAAATGAACGCGAAGGGGAAACTATGAGTGAAGGGGAAAAGCGGTTGTTTGGAAATGAGGTTTAGGTTAAGCCGAATTAAATTATGAATTTCTAGAGAGCAAGGGGATGTGTGAGGGGTAGTTAAACGAACAAATATGAGGAATAACATAAAAAAATAATGGGAATGCTGAAAGAGAGAAAAAGAAATATAGATAGATAGATAGAAAAAGAGAAAGAAAGAGAGAGAGAATAAATGAAGGAGAATAAAAGGATTCACCGGAGATGCTTTGGTTATCATATAACTGAGTGTTTACCTTCTATCGAGAGCTTACGCCCTCTTTATTAGTAGCTCATGAATGTTTCCAGTCACGCAGTGTCTCTTCTGCAGTAACTACTTAGTGTCATCAGGCACGAGAGGATGTCATTTTACCTCGTGCGATGACGGTGGGTGGCCAATGTGACGTCCAATTTTGTTTCGATTTTCTTTTCTTCACTGCACAGCCGGTCAAAGAGAAACAATTGTGTGTGTGTGCGTGTGTGTGTGTGTGTGTGTGTGTGTGTGTGTGTGTGTGTGTGTGTGTGTGTGTGTGTTTTGATGGAACAAATATGAATGAAAATGTAAATTTATTATTTCGTGTTTATCTCTCACACAAACACACACGTACGCACACACACAGCGACAGAGACAGAGAGACAAACACACACACAGAAACAAACACACACTCCCACGCACGCACTGGACCTTCTCCGCGACGTGATTTCCCCTGAGATGACGTGATCTGACACGTGAAACTTCCCTGACCGACGGCCTTGAACGTGTGTTATAGTTTTATGTTGTTGTTCTTTTTGTTTTGTCTTTTGGTCTATCCTCTCACTGCCTGACTCTTTTTATTACTGATTAAAAATGAACAGGAAATAAAAGGGCAAAGTATAATAATAATAAAGGATTTCATTGTGGTAATTCTTGATGTTTATTTAAAAAAAAAAAAAAAAAGACAAGTCATTCATGCATGATGATTCTTAATAGTTATTGAGAAATAAAAACGAAAACAATACCTACCATGCATTTGCTACCATCTAGTACCAGAGAAATGAGTGGCAGCAACGTTCAGTAACGAAGAAATAATTCCGGGAAGCGAGGAAGGAGAGGGAGGGGGGCGAGGGCGGGAGAAGGACGCATGACTGTTGATAGGCTCACGCGTGTTTGATCTTATACATTATTAAGACCCGGAGCCATTGATGTTCCCTGGAGAACCGTGTGTGAGCGGCGCGGTGTAATTAAACATTAATAAGCCAGTAATAGAAAGATTTGTGTCCTCATAGGACGCCGTCTTCCCTCCTGGCTTATTGGCGTCGATGGTATGTTGGGCTGCCAGGGTCTTGCAGCTGACAGCTTTCGGTTCCTGTAGGACTCGGGAAGCTTAGGTCTGGAATGTACCGGGTATGTTTCTCCGCTTTTTACGATGCACGGCTGGCGCACGTCTGGTTGGAGACCTTACGTTGTGCTCATTATTGCAATTTTGGGCTTTGTTTTTTCAGCCGGATTTTTCGTTGCGGCTTATTATTATTTATTAGTGATTGCCTAGTGAATGTGAACTATGTCAAAGTCGTGGACACGTAACCGCACTCACACGCACACGAACACACTCACACACATACACATACACATACACATACACATACACTTGCACATGCACATGCACATACAAATACACATACACATACACATGCACATGCACACGCACACGCACACGCACACGCACACGCACACGCACACGCACACGCACACGCACACGCACACACACACACACACACACACACACACACACACACACACACACACACACACACACACACACACACACACACATGCTTACACGTGCTCATGTAAGCGTGTGTGGGAAGAACGCTGAATCGGAAAAGAAGTATTGGAATTCCGTCGTCATTTGCTCTCACATAATCCGTCAGTAATCCGAATTAGCGGCCGATTAGGATACGAATTCATTAGGATCAGACGTACTGCATAAAGCGATTTGGGAAAGGAAGTGTCATGTTACGCGCCGCTGCGGGCTGGGTCGACATGGCTCTGTCGGGGCTGCTAATGAAAAAGACCGATGGCGTAACCGCATCACAATCGCTCCCAGACACTCCATTCCTGAGCCATTAAGGCCCTATTTTGGGGGCAGGGAACGCAGCCTTTCATCCCCGTCAGAGGCGCGTAACTCCTGCGTCAGCGGACGTCAGAGGCTCGTCAACCAGTCACAGACCCCCCCCCCCTCCTTCGCGCCCCTCGTCACCTCTACCTTCGCCCCGAACCTCCTCACCCGCTTGTTTAGATTAGTATTCAAACGACTGCTCTGTTAAGGGGCTCTTAAAGCGTGCACTTAGGTTTAATGGTTTTCGTAGGAATTACATTTAAACGAATTAAGTATTCGCTTGTAGAGTGAGGTTGGGATCTGGAGTATACCAACTCGTGGATGGCATTGATGGGGGGTTAAGGGGTTGTGGAAAGGAATGGTAGTATCTCTGCGATGGGGCAAACTCTCGCTGGCTCTCTTCTCACCGTCCTGATCTCCTCTGTATCTTAACCATACATATAACCAGCCAAAATAACTTTTCCAGATCCATTTTCCGTTTTTTCTAATGCCTTAGCATGCATGTTCACCTGTCTCAGATATGCGTTACCACAATTAATTCTGGATATTGTGTA
>BOPN01000160.1:467824-485324 GCA_017312705.2 Penaeus japonicus
ACACACACACACACACACACACACACACACACACACACACACACACACACATTTATGCATTTTCGGTTATCCGCCTTATTGACACAAATTGAGGCGTTCCACAAGACAAACGTTGAGGACAATGATTCGATAGATGTAAAGACAATTTCATGGTGATTCGGTACATGATTTGGTACATGAGCATTCGTGTTGTTAGGCTGGAAACCAATCTGTTTAGTGTTGATTTTTCAGGAAGACTTTACAAAGATTGAACGCTCTAACATGAAGTGCCATTGGTGACGGTTTAATCGAGCCGATACCTACATGAGTGTGTGCATGGTGAGTCAGGTGTCATGCGGAGCATGTGGGCGGCGTCCTGTTCGGCGGGCGATGAGGGTGGGCGTGGTGTGAGGTGGCCTGGGCGCGGCGGGTGCGTGGGGCCGGCGTGGTGAGGAGTAGGCGCGACACTAGTATGGTGGCCGGGGGCGTGCAGAGCGTGGAGGAGGGAGCCCTCTACGCCACCCATCCCTCCTATTACCCCCAGTTCTACTCCACGCTGCTGCCGCCCGCGCCGCCCGGATCCTACACCTCCTCCAACTACTCCTCCTCCACCTTCTCCTCCTCAGGCCAGTCCTCAGACTGTTCCTGGCTGCGGTTGGAGGGTGTGGAGGGAGTGTGTGGTCCCTCCCCCCCTCATCGAGCCCGCCACCCGCGCTGCACATGCCCTTCCCCCGAGGCGCTGCGGCAGGCGCGGAAGGCGCTGGCGGCGAGGCGCGTCCGTGCCTCGCGGGACCCGCGCTGCACGTGCCCAAGCCCCTCCGGCAGCAGGGACGCCAGCCCCTGGAGCGGCACGTCCTCGTCGCCCCCTTCGACGCCCGCCACCGCCTCCCCGCCCCCGCGTCACCCCCGCTGCACCTGCCCGGACCCGGACGTCTCCCAAAGACTGAGTGTCGCCCGCCGAGCCAGGTCCGCCCGCGACCTGAGATGCACGTGCCCTTCGACGCCGACGCCACCTCCCTCGCGGGAACCTGAGTGCACGTGCCCTCCTCACTTGCATGCGGCTCAGCAGCAACAAACGAGTCCTCAGCAGCAACAGCCGCAGCCGCAACAGCAGCAGCCATCTCAGGCGTCGACGAAGGGTCGTCTGGTTCACGCGGTCTTGCTCAACTACCCCGGCAGCACCGCCATCAGCACCGACCATGGCGACTTCGTGCGGCTCTCCGACTCTCCGGCAAAGATCACAGAGCCTGACGTTCTCTTCAGGAAGGTCCGAGGAAAGGGCAAACGAGGCAAGGGCCGAGGCAAACCGAGGAATGTGAAGAGTGAGGGCGAGGAGCCCAGCAGCGAGGGCGGGGGCGAGGTGGGCTGCGCCGGAGGCAGCGTGAGCGGGGGCGAAGAGGCACCCTCGAGTCAACCCTCATCACCGGCGCGAAGGGTCAAGGATAAGCTGTGCCACCTGCGCCACAAGATGGTGAGCGGCGTGGCGGCGCTTGCGGCGGCGGGCAAGGCTCATCACCCGACCAACAAGGAAAACGAAGGGCGAGTGTGCACTTGCGGCGATACGCCCGAACGGCAGAGAAGGATGGCACCCGGGGTGGTCACGAGGATCCTACCTCCGCCCACGCCGCCCCCTCCGCCCACGCCTACTAGGGCTGCTAGGGCAAGGGAAGAGAAGTTTGAGAATGAAAAGGCAGTTCGAGAAGCTAGTTTTCCCGTGGAAGATATACCTCAGCCCCTGTTGGAAGACGTCTGTTCCCCATTAGGCAATGTGCCGCCCCTCAGTCCGCCGGGGCAGCCCATCATCCGGGAGAACCTCCTGCACCACCCCATCACGCGCCACCTGCTCAACCTGGGGAGTACCTTCACCCTGGCCTCCGCTAGCAGCTCCCCAACCAAGGAGGAGGCAGCTGGTGCCGAGTGGAAGGTGCCAGTGGCCGAGAACCTGCGCCACCTCCACAAGCTCAGTGCCTCTCATGGACACCTGGACCTGAGCGACGGGGCCTCACTTAGTAGGACGCGGTCGTTAGAGCTTTACGCAAAGGACGCGATCCAAAGCAAGGCATCGAAGAAGGCACAGCCGTCTCTGGGGGGGTCAGCAGTGCACCTTCCGGGAAGCCCGAGGGCGGAAGCGCAGCGGAGCACGAAAAAGATCCAGGCACCATCGAGAAAGATTCAATTCGGGGACAGCGGGTTGTATCTTTCGACGCCATGCATAAGTTCAGGGGGTGTTACTAGTGCTTCACGGAGCACTTTGAAATTTAGTGATTGCAGTACGGTGGACATACCTTCAATGTCAGCCTGCAATAACCCAGACTACGAAAATGTCGCCTTCCATAACTCAGGAGGCTACGTGATGCTCAGCAAAAGACTGTTAGATCAGTGGCAGTTGTCGTACGAGGCGTGTATACCTCCGGAGAGCGCGTTCATAGATATAGAGAACGGTGGAATGATGGCCGCAGTGGACGGGGGGAGGGCTAGTTTGGACGATGTTACCCCTACGGTTACAATGACAGAAAATGGCCACGTGCCTGCTGCTGCTTTGCCTTTATTTAAGCAAGAATCAGACAACGTTGCCTTATCCATGCACTCCTCTTGTGCTTCTAGTGCCCCTTCCCCATCTTCTCCCTCTTCTGCATCCACCATCACCATCGCCACCACGGCTCCTCTTCCACCTCCCTCCACCTCCACTTCGCCACTTCCTTCCCCGGCCTCCACCCTCCTGAGTCTGGCCACTCAGCATGTCGGGGGGTTGATGGAGCCGGTGGAACAGCCGGATGTGGAGCGAGAAATTGTGCAGATCGCGAGAAGACAAAGTGAAGAGTTGAGGCAGGCGATTGTCGAGTCTCCGAGAAGACAAAGTGAGGAATTACGAGACACTCTTAGAAGACAACAGCAGGAGAAGAAAGTTGAAACGTTCAGGAGGCAAAAGAAGGAAGACACGTGGGCTCTGCAGACTGCCCTCGCTGACACAGCCAAACTTACACGAACAGGTTTGTAACTCTGATGGTTATGAGAGGGCAAAGTTATCCTGCCGCAACATTGAATTATAGCTGATAAGTATTTAAGATGTTATAGATTATGATGAAGTGTCGCCACATACTAAAGGTAAGTCTCTCTCTCTCTCTCTCTCTCTCTCTCTCTCTCTCTCTCTCTCTCTCTCTCTCTCTCCCTCGCTCTTTCTTTCTCGATCGTTCTTTCACTTTATCTCTCTCTCTCTCCCTCTTTCTCTCTTTCTCCCTCTCCTCTCTTTCTCTCTCTACCCCCCTCTCTCTCTCACTCACTCTCTTGTGTGTATGTGTGTGTATGTATATATGTATATATATATATATATATATATATATATATACATGTGTGTGTGTGTGTGTGTGTGTGTGTGTGTGTGTGTGTGTGTGTGTGTGTGTGTATGTATAATGAGCATACATACATATACATATACATACACATACCCATACATATACACATACACATACGCATATGTATGCAGACATACATACACATACATACATACATACATACATACATACATACATACATACACACACACACACACACACACACACACACACACACACACACACACACACACACACACACACACACACACACACACACACACACACACACACACACACACACATACATACAAACATACAAACATATGCACATTTATATGTACTATGATATAAACCATTGTCTATTATAATGCCTCTTTACTTCGTCACTTATCATGTTTTTATCTTTCGGTCCTTCTCATTTTGACTTTCACTGTTCAACGTTCTCCAACTTTTCCTACGAATCGGGCCATGTGGAGAGAACAGCATCGCCTGCATCTTGTGGTGTTACATTTCACCAAATAGTCTAGTGGCAACATAATTAGACTTTGGCCATGAGAGAGACAGGCAGAGGGAGGGAGAGTGGGAGGGAGAGTGGGAGGGAGAGAGAGAGAGAGAGAGAGAGAGAGAGAGAGAGAGAGAGAGAGAGAGAGAGAGAGAGAGAGAGAGAGAGAGAGAGAGAGAGAGAGAGGGAGGGAGAGGGAGAGAGAGGCGAGAAAAGGAGAGAAAGTATAAAGGGAGAATAGCAGTAATTGACGGTATTTCCTATATTTTGTAATTATTTTGCATCAAAGAATTTCGTGCACCCCATTGCAAGTCAGGTACCCTATCTTGCAATACATATTGATTGTACGCTTGTGGCTAATTTTGTTTATTTTTTTTATTCCAGGTGAGTGGCGGAGACTCCACATTCGACAAGGTAAATACAATTAAGACCTATTTCTCGTGACGTCACCACGCCTTGCACCAGGTACTGCTCTCGTCCATCTTTCAAGCTGACACTCGCCGGTCGGGGACACAAGGGAATGGTAGGGTAGGGGACAGGGACAGGGGTAGGGGCAGGGGGAAGGGCGTATTACACTTCCATTAAGAGTTTGAATAGTGGCAGCTTGAAGGTTGATGAGGCAGTAGGCGATTTCCCTCACTATTAGTGTGTGATGAACACCCACACGTATGTGATGAGACTTCACCTTTAGTGTATGATGAACACCCACACGTGATGCTGATATACCATCCGCAGTTTAACACCGAGGGAGCTTTTTCAACTCTTTGGTGTAGGCAACACCCACATGTTCGCTAATGTACATATTTCAATTATCCCTCACCACCTACACTTACTGATGTCCACTTAATAATTCCACTTGCTCTGCAACTGAGCCTGTACACTTCACAACGCCACACGGTATACCAACACCGTCAGTTTTAAACACTGGCTGTCTACCAACCATTTTTGAGAGGACAGACTAAGACTAACTCGCTATTTTATTGATCATGACACATTTGCCTACACTATCTGTGAATAAGAACTGCTACACTGTTAGTATCACACTTGCACATTCGCACATACTATACACCTTCAGTAGTACACTTCTGTCGTGACGAAGCCCTGAAGTACACGGAATGCTTGTCACTTGTTTTACTAGTACGTACCATCAGTGTCAAAGGATTTTTCCCTAGCGACGTTACTCAGCCGTAACGTGGTAGTTGTTCCTGAGCCGTGTTTAGCAATCGCTCGAGTCGCAACTCCTACCAGTGACTCGGAGCTCCAACTCTTTTCTAGTCCCGGAGATTTTGACAATAGTAGTGACTCACCTTTGTAGTCTTTCAGTGCCTGTTATCAGATAGTCTAGCTATGATTTTTTTCTAATCTTGTTCCTCAGCCGATTTTAGGGAGAGTGTTGTGGCTCTCTCAACATAGAAACTAGGTTTGGTGTTGGTACAACGCATGTGTTGGAGCGTGTCTAAGTAGTCTCATTCCGTTTGATATAATGAGTTAGAATATCACTACCTTATGATTCTCTATAATGTTAACATATATATCCCAATTTGTTCTTCATAAGTAGATAATTGGTTGTTTTATTTCTCTGAATTGAAGAAATTATAGAATGACTTCACTACTCCCTGTTCATGGGATTTAGCCACGGAAGTCATGAATACTTTAAGGTTTATTACGCGTTGGAAGACATGCTTATTTTCATGAACTCTCCAACATACCATGAGGAAAAGAGTTCTCCACGGCCCTCGCACAACCTCATAAAGTCACGCAGGATGGTCACTTGAACTCGATGGATCGTTGCCAGCGACTCCGAATTGTGTAACATGACGCCATAACAATAGTGTACGAGACGTGCGTCCCAGCCTTCTCCTCCCATGCCCGGTGGCTGTCCGCACTTCATGCACAGCGCCATTCCTCGCCGCCACAATTGTTTGTTTTTCCCGCGCCCGTTGCTGAGAGCTTTCGTGCTCACCAGGCTCTTTGGATATGGTGCGGGCGGTGGGCAGGAGCTTGGGGCGTAGCTGGTCACCTTCTTCGTGTGGTGTCCGTTCTTTCATCCAGGATTTTTCTTTCGTGTCCCCTCTCCTTGCTCTCTTCTCGCCGCCAGTCTTTCCCTTGCCCTAGCTTTTCTCTTACTTCATGTCTGTTATGTAACCACCCTCGCGCACTTTCTTTTTCGATTACCCATTTACCTCCTTTTTTCGCCACACTTCTATTTAACCGCTTCTACATTTTCCTCCCTTCCTCCCTCCCTCAGCCCTCTGATCTCACTCTCCAACTCTCACGTTCATCATCTTTCTCCTAGTTTCAATGCTTTCCCCTATTACTTATTCAATTTTTGCTCTCCTCTCCCCTTCTCCATTGTTCTTTCATTCCGTTGCCATCACCTCTCCTTGACTCTCAATTCTTCCTTTGTCGCTTCTTCCCTCTTTCACCCTTCTCTTCCTTTCCAAGAGATGCTTATTTTTGTGTCTTTCCATTCGTTCGTCAGCTGATCTGGCCACACCTCAGATACGGCAAAATTTTGCAACTGCACCCCCTCTCCCGCTGTCTTGCAATTCTCTTTTACTCGTTCTCCTCATTTCTCTTTTTCTCTCTCTCCTCATTTCTCTTTCCCTCTCTCATCACCCCTCTCTCTCTCTTTCTCTTCTCTCTATCTCTTCTATTTCCTATTTTCTTTCCCTTCCTCTCACCCCTCCCCTCTGCTTCATCTCGAGACGGAAAAATCATCGTGTCACGGATAGCAGCTGTAGCGACGAAATAGTACCTCGAAGACTTTTATCTTCTCCCGCTCTGAGGGTGATGTCGTCTAATTATCTCCAGTGTATGTGAGGCGCATGTAACCTTTCTTTCCCCTCGCATATTTCCTGTTCTTGTTGTCCCCGCTGTTACTATCCCAGTGTTAACCCACATTTACTCTACGTCCATTTTTTCCCTCTTGTTCACTTCCACCGCCTTCATTTTTCATCCCTTCTCCCCCCATCCTCCGCTTCCATCTTTCAACCCTTCTCCTCCCCCCATCCTCCACTTCCATCTTTCAGCCCTTCTCCTCCCCCCATCCTCCACTTTCACCTTTCAACCCTTCTCCTCCCCCATCCTCCGCTTCCATCTTTCAACCCTTCTCCTACCCCATCCTCCACTTCCATCTTTCAGCCCTTCTCCTCCCCCCATCCTCCGCTTCCATCTTTCAGCCCTTCTCCCCCATCCTCCACCTCCATCTTTCAGCCCTTCTCCTCCCCCATCCTCCACTTTCTTCTTTCAACCCTTCTCCTCCCCCATCCTCCACTTCCATCTTTCAACCCCTCTCCTCCCCCATCCTCCACTTTCTTCTTTCAACTCTCTTCCTCTCCCTATCCTCCACTTCCATCTTTCAACCCTTCTCCTCCCCCATCCTCCACTTCCATCTTTCAACTCTCTTCCTCTCCCTATCCTCCACTTCCATCTTTCAACCCCTCCCCCTCCCCATCCTCCACTTCCATCTTTCAACTCTCTTCCTCTCCCTATCCTCCACTTCCATCTTTCAGCCCTTCTCTCCCCCATCCTCCACTTTTATCTTTCAGCCTTCTCCTCCCCATCCTCCACTTCCATCTTTCAACCCTTCTCCTCCCCCATCCTCCACTTCCATCTTTCAACCCTTCTCCTCCCCCATCCTCCACTTCCATCTTTCAACCCTTCTCCTCCCCCATCCTCCACTTCCATCTTTCAACTCTCTTCCTCTCCCTATCCTCACTTCATCTCAACCCCTCTCCTCCCCCATCCTCCACTTCCATCTTTCAACCCCTCTCCTCCCCATCCTCCCACTTCCATCTTTCAACCCTTCTCCTCCCCCATCCTCCACTTCCATCTTTCAACTCTCTTCCTCTCCCTATCCTCCACTTCCATCTTTCAACCCTTCTCCTCCCCCATCCTCCACTTCCATCTTTCAACCCCTCTCCTCCCCCATCCTCCACTTCCATCTTTCAACCCTTCTCCTCCCCCATCCTCCACTTCCATCTTTCAACCCTTCTCCTCCCCCATCCTCCACTTCCATCTTTCAACCCCTCTCCTCCCCCATCCTCCACTTTCATCTCTCAACCCTTCTCCTACCCCATCCTCCACTTCCATCTTTCAGCCCTTCTCCTCCCCCATCCTCCACTTCCATCTTTCAACCCTTCTCCTCCCCCATCCTCCACTTCCATCTTTCAACCCCTCTCCTCCCCCATCCTCCACTTTCATCTTTCAACCCTTCTCCTCCCCATCCCTCCACTTCCATCTTTCAGCCCTTCTCCTCCCCCCATCCTCCACTTCCATCTTTCAACCCTTCTCCTCCCCCATCCTCCACTTCCATCTTTCAACCCTTCTCCTCCCCCCATCCTCCACTTCCATCTTTCAACCCCTCTCCTCCCCCATCCTCCACTTCCATCTTTCAACCCCTCTCCTCCCCCATCCTCCACTTCCATCTTTCAACCCTTCTCCTCCCCCATCCCTCCCACTTCCATCTTTCAACCCTTCTCCTCCCCCCATCCTCCACTTCCATCTTTCAACCCCTCTCTCCCCCCATCCTCCACTTTCATCTCTCAACCCTTCTCCTCCCCCCATCCTCCACTTCCATCTTTCAGCCCTTCTCCTCCCCCCATCCTCCACATCATCTTTCAACCCCTCTCCTCCCCCATCCTCCACTTCCATCTTTCAACCCCTCTCCTCCCCCATCCTCCACTTCCATCTTTCAACCCTTCTCCTCCCCCATCCTCCACTTCCATCTTTCAACCCTTCTCCTCCCCCATCCTCCACTTCCATCTTTCAACTCTCTTCCTCTCCCTATCCTCCACTTCCATCTTACAAGCCTTCTCCTCCCCCCTTCCCTCACTTCAATCTTTCAAACTTTCTCCTCCCCCATCCTCCACTTCTATCTTTCAACCCTTCTCCTCCTCTCATCCTCCCCTTCAATCATTCAGCCCTTTCCCTTCCCCCCAACCTCAACCTCTATCTTTCAGCCCTTCTTCTCCCCCCCTCCTCTACCTCCACTTCCATTTTCAGCTCTTCTCCTCCCCTCTTCCTCCACTCTTACTTGCTCCTCCTCCTTCTCGCAAATTGTCCTTTGTCGTTTCACTACCTTTAATACCAGATTAGCGGTAGTATTTACCAAATAAACATCTGAGCCAAGAAAAAGTACTTTACTTTTTTACGTGAGTTTTGAACAGCAATATTAGCAAGATTGCTGGCGGTATTAAAGGTTAAGGATGGTGCCGACACTCGAAGTTCAAGTTATCTAAAAAAAATTCTCTCTGTTCCTTTCTTTTTTTGTCCGCTTCTTTATTCATTCTTCGTTCCTGTAGTCATTCTTTGTGGCCGACAATTGTTCTTCCTTTTTATCTCAATGTCCCTCTCTTCTCTTGCATTCCCCTTCTTTTTCCCTCTCTTTCTTCTTCCTTATCTTCATTATCCGCACCCTCCCTCTTTCGCATCCTCTCTCTCTCTCTCTCTCTCTCTCTCTCTCTCTCTCTCTCTCTCTCTCTCTCTCTCTCTCTCTCTCTCTCTCTTTCTCTATCTCTCACTCTATCTTCTCTGGCGTCTCTCTCTCTCTCTCTCTCTCTCTCTCTCTCTCTCTCTCTCTCTCTCTCTCTCTCTCTCTCTCTCTCTCTCTCTCTCTCTCTCTTTCTCTCTCTCTCTCTCTCTCTCTCTCTATTTCTGTCATTATCTCTTTCTCTCTCTCTCTCTCTATTCGTCTCCCGCCCTCGTAGGATGTCGTTAGGACGGTCGTTTCCACCGCATAGAAACGGCGCTTACTTGCCCCACTTCTCCATTTTCACGCGTTCATTTAATTACATTTCAACCTATTTCGTCCGTCCCTGTTGAAATTTCTTTCTTTGCGTAATTAAGCTTTTTGAGGAGAGGCTTTGGGGTCTATTATCTTCGTTTTCCGCAGGTTGTCGAATTATTATTATTATTTTTTTTTTTTTTTTTAGGGGGGGGGGAGGGAGGTAAGAAAAATAAAAATGATGGGTTTTATTAAAACGGTGATTATTGACGTGGTATCAAAGGCGATGAGAAAGAATATGAATAAAGGGAGAATAAAGTGCACGCGTGAAGAAAGCGAGAGAGAGAAAAAAAACGACCGAAACGCCGGCGGACATTTTTTTTCCTCTCTGAGAAAGCGAGCGATTTCAACTCCATATGGCAGCGACAGGTGGATAGAGGCTGGTCTGTGTGTGTCTTCACCCCCTTAACCCCCCTTTCCCTTCCTCTCTACCCCTTTCACATTCTTTTGTACGTTCTATCTTCTTCCTCATCATCATCATCATATTTTTATAGGCCTTCTTTATCTTCAAATTGCTCTCATTTTCTCTTTGATTTTTGCCTTTCGTTTCCCCCTTCTAGTTTTGTTTTAGTTCTTATTGTTATAATCATAACTTTTATTTGTTTTTATATATTTATTTCTGATGTTACCATCATTATCGATTGGTGCTGGCGCTGTCGTGATCACCTTTATCACATCAATCAGCATTAATCACCATTATTCACCACCATCACAGGGTTTACTCTCCCAGAACCCAAAGAGTTTACAGCAAGCCTCAAAGACTCGTGTGAGACCAAAACATTCGAGCACACCCTCGTGTCTCAAAGGCAAAATCAAGATTATTCTTACTCAACGGCCTATGAACGAGAATGTTTGATGTAGCCTGGATCCTCGAGTTCCGGATGTGTTCTCCGAATTAATTAAATCTAAGTTTGTTTCTTCCCCCCCCCCCCTTCCATTTTATCTTTGTCTTTTTCTTCTTCGTTTCCCATCTTCCTCTCTATTTCTTTTTTCTCTAATCTTGTTTTCCTTCTCACCTTCCAGGTTTTTTTTTCAGATTTACCCAACCAACGGTTTTCCCTTGTTATTTTTTCATTCACTTTTCATATTTGAACTTTTTATTCATTCTCATATCTCTTTCTATCTATCTATCTATCCATCTCTCTCTCTCTCTCTCTCTCTCTCTCTCTCTCTCTCTCTCTCTCTCTCTCTCTCTCTCTCTCTCTCTCTCTCTCCCTCTCTCTTTCTTTCTCTCTCTATCTCTCACTCACTCACTCACTCACTCACTCAGCCTATCTACCCTTAACCCCGTTCTTCCCCTTAGCAACACGTTTGACTGTGTAATTTGACAAATAACGTTGATAGCTCGATATTTTCGATATCGGTGTGACTATTTATAACGGAGCCTAACATTTAACCGCGAGTTTTTTTCTCTCTCCGTTTTAGTAATATGCACCTATACGTATGGTATAGTTTAGGCCTATTTTTAAGAGGAAAAATGTATGAATGTAGTCGATCAAAGATAGTTTATATAATTTTAGATTTTAGGGCCGAAGTTATCCGTTTGGCTACAGGAATTAAGTATCACGGCCCATATAAGGGCACCAAAATGTAGAATTAGTGATATTCGACTCACGGATAGTGGTAAAGCAAAGGATCCAAAGTAAAGTAAGTGGAAGATGGAGAGAAAGGAAGAGGGAGATAGGGTAGAAGGGAGGGAAAGAAGTGCAGAAAAGCTGGATGAACAGCAGACTACCAAAGAGTGATTGAACCCTAGATTCGAATGACGCAGATCTCAAATATTTTAAGCATAGATATTGGCTCGTGTTTTGAAGAATAAAAGATTGTCCTTGATACGCCAATCGCATTTTAGACGTCGTTTTAATCACGGAATCTTGAGATCTCAAACTTGTTTTCTTTTCTATGCAGATTTCTATCTCCGAAGCCGCCAAGCTTCCCTTTCCTTTGCCGCTTTCCCCCGACAAAGAATTTCCCAACCGAACGTAGTTTTAGAAAACCGGAGATCTGTCGGAGGATAAACAGCGTTTTGATCCATTTTAATCCACTTTTGGGTCGTCATGTATTTTTAAGGAAAAAGGGGGAAGCGCCGTGTTGATGAGAATTTGCCAAGCTTTATTTACAGTTTTCATCTGACTGTTTGCATGAATTTAGCTTGGATTTGGGGGATTTCGTGTTATATTTCCAGCTTCGTATAGTGTTTTAGACAAAATGAGTGCTGATTGGTTAGATTAGATGCTCCAGTGAATAACGAAAGAGCTTTCAGATACGGTGGAAAAATGTGGAAGAATTAGGTTTGATTAGAATATAATGAAATGAGAGAATGAAAGAAGGTTAATGTTCAAACAGAGAGAGAGAGAGAGAGAGAGAGAGAGAGAGAGAGAGAGAGAGAGAGAGAGAGAGAGAGAGAGAGAGAGAGAGAGAGAGAGAGAGAGAGAGAAAACAGGATATGATACAGATGCACCAAGAACCCCTGGAAATTCGGAAGATCAGTTTGTTGTAACAAAACGTTGCGAGCGCCGTGTTGATGTGCGAGAGGAGAGGAGAGAGAGAGAGAGAGAGAGAGAGAGAGAGAGAGAGAGAGAGAGAGAGAGAGAGAGAGAGAGAGAGGGGGGGGGGGGGGGGGGGGGGGGAGAGAGGGGGAGAGAGAGAGAGAGAGAGAGAGAGAGAGAGAGAGAGAGAGAGAGAGAGAGAGAGAGAGAGAGAGAGAGAGAGAGAGAGAGAGAGAGAGAGAGAGAGAGAGAGAGAGAGAGAGAGAGAGAGAGAGAGAGAGAGAGAGAGAGAGAGAGAGAGAGAGAGAGAGAGAGAGAGGGAGAGAGGGAGGGAGGGAGGGGGAGAGAGAGAGAGAGAGAGAGGAGGGGAGAGAGAGAGAGAGAGAGAGAGAGAGAGAGAGAGAGAGAGAGAGAGAGAGAGAGAGAGAGAGAGAGAGAGAGAGAGAGAGAGAGAGAGAGAGAGAGAGAGAGAGGGGAGAGAGAGAGAGAGAGAGAGGGAGAGAGAGAGGGGGAGGGGAGAGACAAATAGGGGAGTGAGTGAGTGAGAGAGAGAGAGAGAGAGAGAGAGAGAGAGAGAGAGAGAGAGAGAGAGAGAGAGAGAGAGAGAGAGAGAGAGAGAGAAGGTATCGGAGAGAGAGAGAGGGGGGGAGAGAGAGAGAGAGAGAGAGAGAGAGAAGAGAGAGAGAGAGAGAGAGAGAGAGAGAGAGAGAGAGAGAGAGAGAGAGAGAGAGAGAGAGAGAGAGAGAGAGAGGGAGAGAGAGAGAGAGAGAGAGAGAGAGAGAGGAGGGGGTAGAGAGTGAGTGTGTGTGAGTGAGTGAGAGAGGGAGGGAGGGAAGTTGAAAGGGAGAGAGAGGGAGGGAAGGAGGGAGTTTGAAGAGAGAGAGAGAGTTAATAAGATTAATTAGAACCTTCACAATACATCTCAAGGTGTTTACGAGTGTCAGATACTAGTTACAGGCCAGAAGAGTCTTGTTTGTGTCTGGAGGCGCCAGTAACCCCAGGAAGAAAATGCTGCTTATTTTCTAAGGAACCTGGTCAGAATTTAATTTATATCTTAACAGTGTGTCCCGCGCTTGCCTGTACGTCCGGATAACCCATGTGTTCGCTGCAAATCACTTAATAGATTGTCTGGTAACATTTTGCCATTTCCTCTGTCGACAAGAAATATTGGAATCATAAGCTAGAAAAATGTTTTTATATCTCATTTTCAGGATTTTTTCTTGGAACTTCCCGCTCCATATGAAACCTGAGATTCTATTGGTATTCGGTACACCTTTGGTATAGTTTACATAAGTAAACTATACCATAAGTAGATTTGGCATAATTTGAAACGAAAGCATTAAAGGAGATACGGGGAGGGAGAGGGAGAGGGAGAAGGAGGAGAAGGAGAAGGAGAAGGAGGGAGAGGGATAAAGAGAGAGAGAGAGAGAGAGAGAGAGAGAGAGAGAGAGAGAGAGAGAGAGAGAGAGAGAGAGAGAGAGAGAGAGAGAGAGAGAGAGAGAGGGAGGGAGAGAGAGAGAGAGAGAGAGAGAGATTGAGATTTATGTCAAGTGAGAGACATTTCTTTGGAGCACTGAAGCGAAATTCTTATTTAGATTCTCATTGCCTCCTGTCAGAGGATTGACCATACTGCATTTCTTCACAGTAGAGCTTTTGTATTTATTGTGGTATCTTCCTTCTCCCTTGTAAAGTTTGCGTGACTAATTTTTGACAAAAATAGTTCCCTAAACTTGTCGAATAAAAGGCATTTTCTCAACATAGTTTTAGATGAAACTTGTATTCCGAAGACTTCGAACCGTTGCATGATATTTCAGGAAGTAAGAACCTATTATTATTTATTTATCTTTATATTTTGATAGCGAGTTGGAGGCGAGTTTATCCTCTCGAGCGCAATCTCAGTCACAACAAAGTTATGCTGCTGATAAGACTTTATTAATTTGTCTGGACCGGCAGTCGCACTGTCTCAGTGTCTGGCTAGTGTGTAGCTAGCTGGCACGAGAGCTTGCTAGTTCGCTTGCTGGCTTGGTTATTGGCTAGAGGTTAAATGTAGCTCCATATCTACGCGGAAATTGGTTTTACCTGCCTGACTTACTCCACTGTGGCCGGTCTCATAGCTTCTGCGTTCTGGCGTATTAGCCCTTACTACACTCTTTCTACACACAACAACCTTGCCTCGCACCACTGCGCTTCTGTTACAAGCGACGCCCTTTCCTCTTCCTTTCTGTGCCCCCCCCCCCCTACCATTGCGCCCTTCCTTCTTACATCGTCATTATTCCACCCCGCAGCTTTCCACCTTTACCGCATGACACTCTTTAGCCGGTACTCTTTCGCAAACGAAAATGCACCACAACAAAATAGCGCCAATCAACTGCATGTCGCCCCACCGCCGGACCGAGTTGGTAGGCGGCGTTCCCGAACCTGCTTCGCAGTTGCTACGGATCATTGCTGCCGGTTCACTGCGCCAAGTGGCTTGGGGCGACACAACTTTGCTCGGTGTATATCATGGGAAAGTTGCATCACTGTGTTTCGCCGTTTTTATTGGTTTGGGGGAACTTTGTGGCTGTTTATCATTGCTCTGGTGTATGTTTGTGTGCGTTGGTCTCTTGATTATATCTGCTATGATATCATTTTCATGATTCTTCAGTTATGTGTTTTACTCTACTATCACTATTGTTATTTTCTACGTCAATGTCAGTCATACTTTTGTTTCGTATTAATATTTATCAGGAAAATCATACTGATACGTAGGTGAATTTACTCCCGGCTAATTAGTGGCTTTATAACTAGCAGAAGCGCATCTGAAGTTGCTGAACGTGACGTGACCTTTGTGTCCTTTTGTCCTCAACGTCTTTTCGACTTTCATTTTCTTGTCTTTCCTTTTACATCTCATTCTTCATTTACTTCTTACTTAGCTTCATGTGTTGCGTTTTTTTTTCTTTTTTTTCATCTTGGTTTGAGTTCTCACATTTCTCCTTTTTCATTTCATCGGATTTCTTCTTAATTTTATTTTAGCATATTTTGTATTTCTTTGTTGACCTTTTATTTCTCAGTTAGGTATTTCTCCCCTCTTCTTTTTCATATTCCTTTTCTTCTTTTTCATATTCCTTTTCTTCTTTTTATTTTTCTTCCTTTGCTTCTACCTCTTCATCGTCTTATTCTTCTACTTCTCCTCCTCCTCCTCCTGCTATTATTATTATTGTTATTTTTCTTTTTCTTCGTCCTCGTTTTTCTTTGCCAAACGCGAGAGGGAAGAGGAGGAAGGGCCGCACGACCCTGAGAACCTTTGGCGTTACTCCATTTTATATGCCGAGAAAATTCTCCACTCACTCTTTTGCAGAAAATAGAATATGTAAACGATATATTTCCGGTGATGATATTTACTTGATTAGCGTTATTGCCCATGTAAGGCGTCGTAGTAACAGAATATTTTTTCTTTCTTTGTTAAGAGTCGTATAATATCCTAGGAGATTGTTTTACCAATTATTAACAAGTTTAGATCAACGAAAAGATATAAGAGGAAAAAAAAAAACTAGAAATGCGTATTGATAATGATCGAAATAAAAAAACTTGTCAGTCCGAAATATTTGAATCAGTTTCGAAAAAGCGGGAATGCTTCAAGAACGGCTGTGCTGTTGTTGACAACCGTGGTAGCTTGACGAAGGATGTAAACACTTCGTGTGTGCGGACCTGCCTGCTTCAGAACGCCTGTTAGCTCGCCGGGAACAAGGCAGAAGATGGGAGAAACGGCAAAGTGTGTGATGGAGAGACGGAGAGAGAGAAAAATATTTCAGAAATCAAATGAGTCTTTTGTGATGCCGTGAGATAGACATTTAGGGACAGCTCTGAAATTGTCGTTTGAAAGGATGATGCTGGAAGTGCCGTTTTGGCTGGTCGACAGTCTGGAATTAGTCGTAGTTCAAGCCAGAGACTAAGCGACCTCACAAGCTACCGAGTATGGGTGTCAGCAGTGTTGGGTTACTCGCGGTCGAGTGCAAGAACAACTAAGGGATAAAAAAGAACATTTGTTTGGCCCTCGGACAGTATAAAAAGGCGTCCTTCTTCCCTAGCATTATCAGTGAGGACTGAACGGTCGAGGTTTTTACCAGGGAGCAATTAAGGTTCCCTGGGCGCCGCCATGCCACCTAATGAGAGAAGTAAGTTCTTTGTTATTGGCTTCGCGTGGGGCGGGGGTAACGAGGGTTGTCACACGGGGTGATTATAAGGGCCGGGTGATGAGGGAGATTTTATCAAGGGTGATGGTTTGAAGGGTGTGATCTTCGGTGATAATGATTAGTGATGAAATGGTTGATATTAACTATATGACAACTATGGCTTTCATAAATAAGAACACGATCCGCTTTTGTTGCTGTTTTTTTTTTTTTTTTTTTTTTTTTTTTTTTTTTTTTTTTTTTTTTTTTTTTTTTTTTTTTTTTTTTTTTTTTTTTTTTTTGCCTTTGTCTGAGTGTCGAAGGCGCAGATTCTGGGAAGATAGTCATTAGTCTGGTTCCTTATTTGACAATAAATCGCGATGGAGGTCAACAAGCTCTGTCTTGCCGTAGAGTTTATTGGTCTTTTCCGGAGTGCCGATTGGCGCGAAGGTCAAGATGGCTAATGTCGACCACGTAGTATTGTCTGTATATACAAACTGATAGATAGATGTGTGTGCTTGTACACGCACACACACACAGATAGAGAGATAGAGATAGAGATATATCGGTGAATAGTGGTTGTTACGTAGAGTTTGTTCGAAACTTTGACAGTGGGATAGCTACACATCTTTATCAGTACGTCACTCCATTATTCCATCTCATATAGAAACGTTAGTGTCTTGGCATTAAATTTGCATATAAGGCCATCTCACCCGACTATCTATAAATCTGCACTTTCATTTCAAATATAAGTAGATGTATACTATCTCTAAAGGTAGTATTGAACCCAGGGAAACAACCCTTTACGCAGGCCGTGTGTGGTCAAGTGGTTTTCATATAGCTCTTGGTTTGTTACGTAGAGTTGCATGTATTCGCTAAAACAAACAATATGCTTCCAGTATATACATGAATATGTAAAGCTCTTTGGGGGTCTACGATTTGTATAGATCTTTTGACAGCGTTCAGGAAAATTGTCATTGAATTACTCTGTCCAGCATTGGGTGTTCTTCGCCTTGTAATATCCCAAAGGCGAATTGGCAACACAGTGGCGAATAACACCGTTGTCAGGAAGGGGTTAATGATGAATGCCATGCATGTTTAGCTTCCGACTCGTGTTGTGAGCCGACTGTGGCGCCTATTGTGAAGTTTGCTTATGAGCTTCAGATGGACTCAATGTCCCGTCAGCGGGTCATAATGGCCTTGTTATGTTCCCAGGACGGTTTGCGGACCGCGTCGAAGGCTCACCTTTTCTCTTTCAT
>BOPN01000160.1:502824-507824 GCA_017312705.2 Penaeus japonicus
CCTTCCCTTCCTTTCCCTTCCCTTACCCCTCTCTCTCTTCTCTCTCTCCTCTTTCTCCCTTCTTTCTTTCTCATCTCTCTCTTCTCTCCTCTCTCCGCTTTCTCTCTTCTTTCTTTCTCTTCTCTATCTTCTCTCTTCTCTTTCTCCTCTTTCTCCCTTCTTTCTTTCTTTTCTCTCTCTTCTCTCTCCTCACTCATCTCTCTCTTCCTCTTACTCTCTCTTCCTCTTACTCTCTCTTCCTCTCTTTCTCTCTCTCTCTCTTTCTCTCTCTCTCTCTCTCTTTCTCTCTTTCTCTCTCTCTTTCTCTCTTTCTCTCTCTCTCTCTCTCTCTCTCTCTCTCTCTCTCTCTCTCTCTCTCTCTCTCTCTCTCTCTCTCTCTCTCTCTCTCTCTCTCTCTCTCTCTCTCTCTCTCTCTCTCTCTCTCTCTCTCTCTCTCATTGCCTTCATCTGAGCTCTCTCATTTTTATACGTATACACCCAATATTGTTATTCTATATACCAGTCTTTTCCTTTGTTTCTTTGTCTAATTCACGTCGAAGCTACCGGTCTTCTACAATAAGTGTCTCTTTTTATTTATATCCTTAGCCAAATCACGAAGTTTTGAATCCCTTTATTTCATTTCCTTTTTTTTTTATCAAGTTTCATTCTATCCTTTTCGTTTCCACCTTCCTCCTTTTTTAAATCCGGAGACAGTGACGGATATCGCCAAAATAGTCACCCAAATCGTTTTACGGAGACCCATTCCCTAACGCGACAGGGCATTCCCTCTGCCGGAGCCCTAAACCTGTTATGCGAGTTGCTTTCAAGGAAGGACCCCCGCCTCCCATCCCTCCACCCTCTCTCCTCACCCTAACCCTCCTCCCTCTTCCTCTCTCTTACCCTCTTACTCCTCCTCGCACTTCTCCCTCTCATCCTGCTCTTCCGACTTTTTCCTCTCCACCCACCTCTTCCTGGTCCTCCTCCTCTTCCCCTGACACCCTCCTTTCGTCCTATCCTATCCCCCCCTTATCTACTTCCTACTCTCCCTGCAGTCCATTATAAAATCTAGGAATACCTTTGACTAGTGTCCTGCTCACAAAGGCAAAGAGTTCCCTCCCCCAGCGTCTTACCTGAAAGGCTCTGCCAAACTTAGGCTGGGAGTTCGGGGATCCATTAAAAAACTTGAGCACGCAAATGCCTCTGTTGGATAAACCTCTAGGATTATACTATGTTTTTTTTTTTACACAATTACTTTAGCTGAACTGAAACTCTGTCTGGATTAAGAGGAGACTTGTATTATTTATAAAGAAAAAAAAGGATGAAAGCAGGAGGGAGGGAGAGAGTGGATGAGAGGTTGACAAATAGAGACAGTAGGAGTAAAGGAGGGAAGAAAGGAAAGAGGAAAGAGAGGGAAGAAAGGTAAGAGGAGAGGGAGGGAAGAAAGGAAGGAAGAAAGGAAGGAAGGAAAGGGGAAAGATAGAAAGGAGGAAGATACTACCCAAATCTATAATTTGAATGGCTAAACGAGTGCGGATTAGATATGGTGGCCATTACGTATTCTAAGGTGGATTGCTGAGCCGGTTCACAAAATGGCAGGTAGGCATGTTGGACACCAGTGACATCCTTTGTCTCGCCTCTGCTTTCTATTTGTGTGTGTATGTATGTATGTGTGTATGTATGTATGTAGAGAGGGAGACTGTGTGTGCGTTTGTGAGAATATGTTTGCGTATCTCGGTATGTGTATTTTCATGCATACGAGCATACAACTCTTCTGTCGTTGCTGTTTTTTCTTTCTATCAGTTGGAAAGATAACATTTGTTAATCCATCAATTGTCTCCATTGTTATTATGAAATTGCTGCTTGTTGTTTTCTGTTTGTTTGTTTGTTTGTTTAAATTTGTATCATCACTGGTATTTCACGCTGCTGTTATCGTGGCGTGAAATGTGGTTATTTCTAGAACACTTTGAACACACAAACTTCATTTTTCACTCCGGACACTGTTTCGTATGGCTCTTCCGCAGTTTCATATGGCAATTCCATCTCCCTTTCTCTTCGTCCTTTTTTATGAAACGACCAGTTTCGAGTAAATTTTGGTTCGACTTTTACTTTTGTCCAGCTTTAACCTTTTTTTCTTCCTTCCTGAATTCATCTTTCCTCTGTATCTCTTATATGTATATATTTTTCACTGCTTTGGTTTTTGTTACCCTTATCTAGGTTTTTAATTTCACAGCGGTAAAATTGTCAGAACGCGAAAATATGTTATGCGTTGGATTGTGGGTGACTTTTTTCGTTTAATTATATTCAAAGATTTGTGCACAGCATATCAACCTTTGAATAGATAGTTTCTGACCAGCACACCTGGCTTGTGATTCCTGGTGCAGTTTGGATATTTTTGCAACTCCTGATGTGACAAAAGAAGATATTTTTCATAGATGGTGTAGGATGTGGGGCAACAAGATTAGGGGGATATGCAGAGATTGTGTGGTTAGGGTGGGTTGCATTGCGGATTGGGAGACGAAGAAGGCGAGAAGCAGAGAAGATTTGATGACGAAGGAAGGGGCGAAGGGAGAGAGTGGAAGAGAAGGAGGCTTGGTGGAAATAGTTCCGGAAAGTGGGTCCTAGGTTTGGGGCCGCAAGGGACAGGCGCTTAGGATGGATGCATTAGATTTCAAGTACTTGTTTTCTTCCTCTCCTGATTTACAGAACATCTCGGTTAGTAAATTTTGCAAAGTATAATGAGGACAAGGTTTGCCTGTTTTTTTTTTAGCAAGGCTCGAGGTGTGTACTCAGCTCAAGACAAGCAAGACCATAATGACGCAGTCATCAGCAAGTCAGCATCCTTATTTTTTTCTTTTCTTTTCTTTTGTTGGTGCTTTAATTTTCTTATGCTTTCTTACATTTTACTGTTTCTTGCAAAGAAAGGAAGGTAAGAGGAAAGTGGAGAGGTAAAGCAAGGGAGGGATCACCATCGCATCTAACTATGATTAGCCTTTGCACTGGCTTTCATGGCTGCCCGCGAGAGCCAAAGTGCCATTTCCTCATTAGGTTAGGTTACATTAATCTCGATCTGGCGATTATTTACCGCAGTGCTAAAGCGAAGCAAAAAAGGCGAGTTGGTGAATTATTCATCGGGGCTCATTTACATAATGGCCCGAGGAGATTAAGAAAAGTATGAAAGTTAATATTCATTTTTTTATTTTGCACATTTTAATCGTATGCGTTTTGTTTTCTGTATTTTCAGGTGAGTAGCCGTGTTTCCGTAGCAGGTGAGCCTGCGTGAAGGTACAGGTGAGGAATACGACAAGGGTAGGTGATGCCGGTCTTTGTTAAGGTTTAGCTGTGATCCCTGAAGCGTGCCTGACCTGCATGTATCGCGCAATGAACTTGGGGGACCCTATCCCTATCCCCAAGTATAGGTTCCCTAGGATAGAACGCACACGCAACCTCCCTCAACCACACACTTACACAGACACTCATTATCACACACACAAATGTACAGAAGGAGTATTTGTGTATTTGCCTTTGTACCTGTGAGTACAAGTACACACAAGGATTCGTGCATATATTTGTATTTGCTTATATTTGTGTAAGGTAAGAGTCACACACAACAAAATTGTTTTAAGCCTACATTATGTATCTAAATCCATGTCTGTTATTCCTCGTGAATTGTTGAAAAGGATTAGAAAGCCATTTCAATATTCAAAGTGAAAGAAAAAAATATTCCTGGCCGGGCCAGCGGGCTCGTGCCGTCGCCATGGATACTGCAGCGCCAAGCTGGTTACACATTTACTCGAATTCAAGAGTGCACCTGGGGCAGGTACCCACGCTGAGTGTCGGCCCACCTGTTTGGGGTGGACTTGTCACCTTCCGCCAGACTGTTTTATTGGTTCCGACACCCATACTTTTTCACATTCCCTTTTCCGCATTTCTCTGCTGCCTTATATCCATCTCGCCAAAACAGATGCTTTAACTCGTTCATCCACCTCGCCCAGGCACCACGACGTTTCTCAAGCTAATGCAAATACATAAAGATATATGGCCAGTTGTTAGTCAAAGGGATCACATTTATGATCTACGGTGCTGCCCTGCCACATTTCAGTTACAGAACTAAACTGAGGTACATAGAGATTAGGAGTAAAATACATTTTTTTATCCATTATTCTCTCTCTCTCTCTCTCTCTCTCTCTCTCTCTCTCTCTCTCTCTCTCTCTCTCGCTCTCTCCTCTTTCTCTCTTGCTCTCTCTCATTCATTCTCTCATTTTTGTTCTGCCTCTCCTTTTCTCTCTCTCACTTTCTTTCTTTCTCTTCATTTTTTGTCTCTGTCTCTTCTCTTTCTCTCACTTTATTTCTCTCTCTCTATCTTTCTGTTTGTTTCTTTCTCTTTTCTTTCTCTTTCTCTCTTTCTGTCTCTCTTTATATTTTTATTTTCTGTTTCTTTTTGTCCCTCTTCCTTTTCTTTATTACTTTCTTTCCACTATCTCTCTCTTGTCTTTTTCTCTCCGCTTCTGTGTCTCCAATTTTTGTTTGTCATTCTATCCTCTTTCTCTCTTTATATTTCTTTCTCTTCTCTTTGTTTCCATCTCTCACGTTCTGTCAGTCTCTGTCTTCGCTTTTTTATATCTGTCTTTCTTCTCTCTGTCTTGGTTGTTTTTAATTGGTTCTTTATTTTTATTTCTATCTTTCTCTCTCTCTCTCTCTCTCTTTCTCTCTCTCTCTCTCTCTCTCTCTCTCTCTCTCTCTCTCTCTCTCTCTCTCTCTCTCTCTCTCTCTCTCTCTCTCTCTCTCTCTCATATATATATATATATATATATATATATATATATATATATATATATATATATATATATATATATATATATATATATATATATATATATAGTGTGTGTGTGTGTGTATGTGTATGTATGTGTGTATGTGTGTATACACGTGTGCACACGCAAGGACTAACACAAAGCGAATCGAAATGTTTATGTAAGCAACCTCCAAAGCTGAGGGATAAATTGCCCAAGTCAGCGCCATGA
>BOPN01000160.1:512824-515324 GCA_017312705.2 Penaeus japonicus
TTGCCGGGATGACATAATTGCCGATGACTCTGTGTCGCTCTGCATTACGCCATGGTAGATAGCCCCGTCTTTGGCCTGACTGGAGGGTGGAGGGAGGGAGGGAGGGAGGGAGGGAGGGAGGGAGGGAGGGAGGGAGGGAGGGAGACAGACAGACAGACAGAGGCAGGTGAGGCGTCAGCAAAGAAGAACGGGGGGTGGGTGGGGGGGGGGCACGCCTGTTCCCGGGACTCAACATTAATCCATGTCGAAATATGTAAGTTGATTTCTGCGTGTTGTTAATATCGCCATCCCTCCTATTTATTGCATTGTTTATTTGCATGAACAAGAACAGATGCCAGGTCCACCTACCCCTAGGGCGCTTTATTTTCCTCGGACAGTGTTTCCTCTCGGCCGCGACAGTGATTTACGACCTAACTGAGAGGCGAAATTCACTGCTGGTGTTGGGGCTTTAGTTTTCATTCGTCGTGACTTGTATGTATGTTGCGTCTATATGTTTGCAGGTTCTTGTGGATGTTTCCACTGTATACATTACATACATGGCATAAGTGAGATTTTGTGAAAAAAAAATCTTACATGCTACAAGTAGTACGGCCTGTTATTGAATCTTGATGATAAACATGATTAAAACTAGCGTAACTGGATGTAAAATTCGGTGAACTTATATACAGTATGGTATGCAAAATGATGAGACGTTCGGGTAAACAAGGGAATCATCCGTACAATAGACAGTAGACGACATCATGATTGACAGCAGAATCGAACAATTTCATTAGATCTTTGCGCTAAGTCGTTATTTTTTTCCCAAGCGTTCTTATACAGTTTGTTTAGTAATTGCGTCGATTTTGGATTGCCAAAATGAGTGTGATGGCGCAAGGGGACTAGGAGGGGAAGGGTAAAGGGGTTACCTGCAACATGTTATTGGATTTACACTGTTTACCTCGGAGTTGAGGGAGTCTGTCGGTGATAGGGTCCGGGGAAACTATGCGCGCGCGCTCGCGTGCGTGTGTGTGTGTATCAGTGTGAGTGTGAGTGAGTGAGTGTGAGTGTTGAGCGTGAGTGAGTGAGTGCTTGTTGATAGTCGTTAGAGTATATGTTGATTTATATGAATCTTACTTTCGCAAGGGGCTGCACGAGTGCGGATGGACCTCACCTTGTTTCCACTTTTTGAAACAAATAAATGGAACACGTGTTGTATAAACGAGAGGAAATTGCAGAGTGATGAATGAACTCGACGGCGCTTTGCTTTGATGCCAAATTATTGTCGAGATGAATAGCTTGGTAATCGTTTGTTAATGGGCCTCTCTTTGTACACACAATTAACGTTGGCGTTTCCATTATTTGTAAATGGGGTGTAGGCTTCACCTTCACACTCTTTTTTTTCCTCTAAAGGCAGGTGGAGGGAAATACCTGGCATACGAAAGGCGATTTTAGGCGCTCAGATGATCATAGTCGATTCTGTTACCCGCTTTGAGAAAAGAATAGGTGTTTTACCAAAATTTGGTTGCATAAAATGGCTGGATTTCATTCGGGCGTTGAAATGAAATGGAAATACCAATGCCTTTGTTTCTCTGGCACTACCAGCTCTTCCTGATATCTGACCAGGGTTTATTACTTTTTATTAAATTACAGTTATGCCCATCCGTTAATCCACATTATTTGAATATACCGTCAGACAAGTGTAACCCGACCCTCGTGAAATGCTTGCAGAGCGCGGTGCAACACGGGCGTGCTCTTTTTGCCGCCGTTGGAGCCGACGGCCAATCGGCGCTGGGTGTAAATGGACGTGCTCTCGAATGCAGATATTATCGAGGATGATTATTTTTCGCTCTTAAAACTGTTCACGCTAGGGGCTCTCATCGCATTCTAATTGTCATAGAATTAGAGTCTAAATTATTCATGAAGAGGTGTCGACTGAGAGCCAGAACGCGGGGGCTGTAAAAGATGAAATTGAGCATGAAAGCCAAAAGGGTCAATCAGGAGAGGGAGCGAGACGAGCAACAGGAATTAGTTTCCAAGTTATAGAAATCAACGCGTTTCCCCAAAATCAAGTGTGGCGGTCAAAGAGCTTTTCCCTTGGAAGACCAGGTCGAGATCCTGATCCCATCTCTCTTTAGGTCGCTTTCTCTCTTTTTCATTTCTGGGGAGGCTTACAAATGAGCTCGGGTAGTCTTGGATTACCCGGAAGCCTTGATCACGGAGACGGCTGACACGGGAGACTTTGATTAAGGCGAAGGTTCTCGGGTGAGGGACGGACTCGCTTGATTGGTCTGGAGCTTGTGTAATTATCGGCCTAATACTCTACGGAGGGGGAGAGCGCCCCCGCCGAATTTTCTTATTTACACGCTTAGATTTATGCTTGATATTTTATTTTACGACATACGCTCGATTCTTGAGAAAGAGTGGGAGGCATGGACCAAGACCGAGCCTGAGGCTGGACAGTAGAGATAAATGTGGGAAAGGAGAGGAAGACTTCTCGAACGTAAGCGGAGAGAGAGAGAGA
>BOPN01000160.1:530324-550324 GCA_017312705.2 Penaeus japonicus
GTCGAAGGAAAAGAAGCCAAGACAAGATTCACTAGAAAGTGCGAGGGAAACAAAGGAGGAAAAATGCCCTGCAGGGTAAAGGGAGGGTCAAATGTGAGAGGTAATTAAGTGGTAAATTGGGAGTGAGGGGAGACATGGAGACGGGAGAGAGGGGAGGCGTGTGACGAGACCGATACCATCATTGGGGCAAGTCTCACGTACTCCGCCCGCCCCTGCGAGACTCCCTTAAAGTAAACTCGCGAAGCCCCTCGAAAGCCAGGCCTCTCGCGGGAGCAGTTTGCTGGCTCGGCGGGCGTGCAAAGCGGCTATGGGAGCGAGGCAGGGAGCGGGATCCTCTTTTTGTTTATTCGATTATTTATTTTTGTTTCACTCTTGTTTTCAAAACCCTAAGGGTCAGGTATGAATAATTCATGGCTTGGCAGTGCTAGTAAAAGGAATTTTAGGCTTTATAACGTTGAAAAAATGGACCTATTGTGATTGGAGTTTTGATGATATTACATTTTCAGATAATCCTGTTTGACTGGTTTCCCGTAATACCCTCCCTTCTATCTCCTACATTCTCTCTCCCTCCATCCATCCCTCTCTATCACCTTCTCCTCCTCCCCCTCTCTCCCTCTCACCCTCTCTCCTTCCCTCCTTCCCTCACTGCCCCTTCTTTTCCTTTTCATCTATTTTTCTTTCGCCTTCTCTTTAGTAGTGCCCGACTTTCATCCTTTTCCTTTTTATCCTTTCCCTCTCTTCTTTCCTCTTCTTCCCTCAACTGACCCTCTCCCCCTCTCCTCATCTGTCTTTTCTCTTCCTCTCTCTCGCTTCCTTCCTTTTTTATCAACTCTCTTCCCTCCCTCCTACGGTTATTTTGATGGTTGAACTTTTGTTTGTAATCTAGGGAAAAATTTTATCAAATATTTTTAAATCTCTGTCGTACGCCTACTGTGGTCATATATCACTGAGTTTTTTTATATAATGATAAATGGCATATGCAGCTGTGACAGAATTTTGACGCTTGAAATTCATATTTTTAAGTGATGAAGGTATTAGATTTCGAGTTTGTAGGGACACGACAAACAAACAAAATTTTTGCAGACGCTTTTTCTTGCTCTTGTGAGACTTTCTATTTCTAGATTCCTTAATGTGGGCAGTCCGTGTATCCTTGTCTCGGCTAATGTGGTTGAGGAATCTGTGACAGACTCCTTGATAAACGCGATAAGACTAACGCTGGATATTAGATTTTGGAGAAGTAAATGGATTTGTGTCTCGGGTCCTCTAGCGTGAGTCTGCTGGCTCTTTGAGAGGCTGGCTCTTCCTGTTTCTCTTGGGGTGTGTGTTATCTCGTTCTGATTTACATGAAAGAGAGTGAGAGAGAGAGAGAGAGAGAGAGAGAGAGAGAGAGAGAGAGAGAGAGAGAATGATCATTTGATTTACAAGGTCTGGGTGGATCAGGCGAGAATTATAAAGCCTCTCATCCTACAGGAGCAGATGGGTGCGATGTATCAGGAATCGTGTCTCTTTTTTGAGACCTTAAGGAGCAGTTTAGGATCAAGAGCGATAGGCAAGAAAGCCCTCGAACACGCGTGCACCGTAGCAAGGTGGCGGACACACCGCTCTTCATCACTGATAGCCGAACAACCTGCAGCGGCGGCGTCTCTCGGGTGTCGCCCTCAAATCATGAAGGGAAGGCTTGGGAGAGGAAGGTTTTTGAAGGGTATTTTGCTTGCATCAATTTAAGGTTCTTGTTGTTGTTTTTTGTTGGTGGTGGTGGTGGTCCATCTCTCTTGCGGCAGTCGCTGGCAGTAAAATTCGGGAAGTAATATTTCCCCATCAGTGACACGTGGCAGGATTCGCGTCTTCGTTTCCGCGTGCCTTATCAGCTGCGGGCCGAGGCGGGTCCATGAGGCAGTGGTCCATCAGGCGGACGAGAGGGAGCTTTTATGCTTATCACAAGAAAGTTAAATTGTGTCATGTGTCACCAGTTACGACATCCTTATGTGCCATGACTCTCACATTCTCATATTAGAGGCATTCTTTTGTGCTTCATCCTTAAAATACGTATATGTATGAATATGAGGAAGGAGGAAGAAGGAGGGGAGAAAAGAGTAGCACATAGCAAGGAAAATGGATGGGGTGATATTGTACGCATAAACATGTGTATTTAAGGGACAATTGTACAGATCCTTGGCTATGCAAACAAGCCAGCCCTTTCCTAGTCCCCCTGAATTCCGCTCAAACAACGCCCGCCTTTAATGCCACCCTATTGCACATCAGCCGAGGTGCAGGTACAGTGTAAACAGGAGCCCCCTATGGTGACTGACACATATGCCACGCCCTAACACTTGGCTCACACACGAGCTGACAAGTGCCACTCAAATTGCCCGTTGCTTGCGATTGTGATGCTGCTTGATAGAAGGCTTAGTGCTGGGCGTGGAAGTGCGGCGATTTGGCGTGGCTAATGATTCAACTAAACCGAAATAGCTTGTTACCTGGTCGAGACGAGTGCCGTTGCGACGTCTCAGAATTGCTTGTAAAAGTGTAAAAGCGTTGGAAGCGGAAGCATGTGTGCGTGTATACGAGCATCAGCCACGCTCATCTAATGAGGTAATCAGTGCAACTCGGGTTATTAATGTTTGCAATTACTGTGAATCTGTAGAAATTACCTTCATGGATGGAACAAGTAAGCTTTACATCAACAGTGTAATGAGATTCAGGTATCAATTTGGCTGAGAGAAAGAGGCTAAGCTGCTAGTGGACTAGGGCAGGGTGGGTGGGGGCAGTGTGTGCTTGTTTGTTTGTGTTTGTTTGCGTTTATTTGTGTGTGTGTGTGTTTGTTTACGTCTATTTGCGTGTGTGTGTGTGTGTGTGTGTGTTTTGAGTGTGTGACTGTGTTTGTTTACGTCTATGTGCATGTGTGTGTGTGTGTGTACGCGCGCGCGCGCGTGCATACGTGTGTATGGTTGTATGTAGATGTAGATGTAGATGTATATGCTTGTAGGTTTATGAATATGTTTGTATGTATGTGTGCATGTATATGTATGTGTATGTCTCTCTCTCTCTCTCTCTCTCTCTCTCTCTCTCTCTCTCTCTCTCTCTCTCTCTCTCTCTCTCTCTCTCTCTCTCTCTCTCTCTCTCTCTCTCATCACACACACTCACCTATGATGATAATCATATTTATTTGAAT
The DNA here is from genome assembly GCA_017312705.2 of Penaeus japonicus. Classification (NCBI taxonomy): domain Eukaryota; kingdom Metazoa; phylum Arthropoda; class Malacostraca; order Decapoda; family Penaeidae; genus Penaeus; species Penaeus japonicus. The sequence goes on from BOPN01000160.1 coordinate 533,497, forward strand.
GTTTGTACTGGAATGGAGTATTTTGTTGGTGTTGTTGTTTACGGTTTTGTCTGTACCTGGAAAGAAGGGACGTGAAATCTATATTAACCGAGGATGTTGATGTCCCTGCGATCCGTGGGTTCCGGCCGAGAGGTACTCAACAGGTGTATGACAAGTTATCACATTGGACCCTTGAATCACCTCACACTCTGCCGGAGATTACCTCGTTTCTCTCGTCGGTCGCCGTGAGAATCATCCTCGCGTCACGTCATTATGGTCCATATATCATCGTCTTAGCCCCAGAGTTTAGATCTTGGCGGCAGGCTTCGTATGTCATTGTGTTGCACCCGTTCTGTCCTGCTTATCCCCCGAAGCTTTAATGCCGGGATGGCCACCGCAGGTCAGCTGTCAGTATCAGGTGACTTATCATTTACGACTCGCTGAGCGTTGGGGAGTAATGCCGGGAGAGAGGAACGAGGAATGCGGATCGATGTATTCGTTTTTGTCAACACGAGTAAGACCGCGGAGAGAAAGTTATTTTCCTTCTTGGAAAAGTGTTGATGAGGTATTCATGTTAACGTGAAGTTGTCTGCCAAGTTTAGACAGACATGTTTCTAAAATAAGAATTGTGTGTAATTAAGAAAATAGTTCTTCCTCCCGCATTCGTTAATCGGGTTTAAAGAGATTTTATTTTCGTTCCAGGATAGATGATTGCGTGGTAAATCTAGACATATCATCCGAACTAGATTGTGTACGTAAATGCATCTGTACATACCATGTCATTAACTGAAATGAACGCTAAGATGCGTAAGTGCGTTCCGGCTAGGATTGGTGTTGTGGCTCCTGATGGCAGATGAGGCGGACTAGAAGGGCGGCGGAAGCAAAAGTGTAGGACGCCCTCTCGGCCTCGCTGGCGGCCACTTGATCACGCAGATACCCCCACCCCCACCCCCACCCCACCCCTGCCCAGTCAGGCTACAACACGCCCCGTACTTATCACTCCAGCAACATTTTACGTCCTTTGCTACATTAGCCTTCCAAGAAGCGAAGCCGTGCCCTCTATCTCCTTTCTCTTTCCTTGTCCACACTCGAGTCCCCTTCATCCCAGCTGCCTCATCACTTCCCCCCAACGCCGCTCTCTCTCCCTCGACCTCATTCCTCCCTCCCTTGGCTTTCATCAATCACCCCGCTACCCCAGCCAAGTTTGAGGGTCAGTTTGAATATTCCCCCCCCCTACCCCGCCGTTTCCTGAAACACGGGCAGGTGTGCGAGTGGCGACGGGCCCCTTCTTCAGAGGTAATTGCCTCAAGTTCAGAAATGTGTCAACTGAAGACGTTAGGTTGTGTTCGTTTCGGTGCTTGCCTTGTTCTCCGCTTTGTTCGATTGGCCAATAGCCTTTGCTTGCTTGACCCATGCTAGGGAACAACGGTCAAAACTTATAAGTTATAACCGAATACCGGATATGATATTGCCAAAGATTTAATTTGTTTGTTTTACAGGTTGATTTTCACTTTTAGCTCCACAATCTGTTAATAGATATTTACGACAAGAAAATGGATAACGCTGAACGACCGGAGCTGGGAACGAGATAACAGGCATTCCTTCTGACGCGTCCTCAACTTTCTTCATCATCTTCAAAGTTTCTCATCCACTGTCATCCTTCTCCTCCTCCATCGTCCTTTCATATTTTACGGTCTAAACGCAATCACTCTAATTAGAAGCCTGCTTCCTTTTCCCTCCGTCCCACCACCGTAGAGCCAGGGTCAGGAGGCTCTTGGGCCAGGAGCTCCGTCGGTCTTCGCTTCTCGTTTCTTTCCGTCCATTCGCTTGTTTTGTTTTTCTCTCTCTCTCTTTCCTTCTCTTCTCTTCTCTTCTCTTCTCTCCTCCTTCCCTTGTTTTCCCTTCTCTTCCCTTCCCTTCTTTTCTCTTCCCTTCGCTTCCCTTCCCTTCCCTTACTTTCCCTACTCTTCTTTTCTCTTCCCTTCCTTTCCCTACCCTTCTTTTCTCTTCCCTTCCCTTTCCGTACCCTTCTTTCCTTTTCTCTTCCCTTCCTTTCCTTTCCCAACCCTTCTTTTCTCTTCCCTTCTCTTCCCTTTCTTCTATGCTCCCTTACTTTCCCTTCCCTCCGGTTCCTTTCCCTTCTCTTCTCTTTTCTCTTCCCTTTCTTTCCCTCCGCTTCCCTTCCATTCCCTCCCCTTCTTTCTGCTCTCTTTCCTTTCTCTTCTCATCTCTTCCTTCCCCTTCCCTTCTCTTCCCTCTATGCTCTACGTGTTTGTGATTCGCGATTGAGCGTCTGCATGTGTTTGTGCAAATAATCCCATGTCCGGTCTGTAAAACTTACTCCATCAATGGGCAAGTTCTCAGAGGAAGAGGACATTTGGATCATATTTGATCCATTCATAATATGTAGTGAATTTTACAGTGTCATAGTGTGTGTGTGTGTGTATGTGTGTGTGTGTGTGTGTGTGTGTGTGTTTGTTTACGCGTGTGTGTACGCGCGCACGTGGGCATGCGTGAGTGTGTATCAAGAGAAAGAGACTAAATGCGTGCATATACCTACCCCCCCCCCCTTCATAAACAGATAGACTTGCAGGCATGTAATGAGTTTCTTTTGTAGCGTAAGAGCACTTGACTATGAACGATAACGGTCCGCAGGGTTTACTAATCAAATGTAAGTGCGTTTTTATATTTTTTTTAATTACTGTATGTCGGAGAAAATATTAATTAAGCATTACCTGGGAGGCTTGAGATTTTTATGAATAAATAGAAGTATATACAAAATGATCCCTGGATTTAGTTGGCGTTGAGCGGAGAAATTTGCAACGTTCTCTACGGTCTGACAGATCTCTCTTGCAGTTCTCTCTTCTCCAAGCTCTCGAGTCCAGGCCAGAAGGGTCGGCGATCGCGGCTCGTCGAAGATTCTCAGGCTCAAAGGGTCAGTAAAGCTGAAAGCGACGACGCTGCTTCTCCATTGTTAATGTAGCGACAGGTTTTTCATTATGAACGCGGTGTGCATTATGTATGTGACCCACGACTGGAAGTAAATATAAAGTGATGCGACTTGCACAGAACGTACGACGCGAGGTGACAGTTCGTGAAAATAGAGGATGATGTGGTTAGTTGCAATTAGCGTTTTGATTTCGTTCGTCATTGGGATGAGTGGGGAAATGTGCTGCTCTTGCCCTATCTTCACTTGGACGTCCACAGTTATTGGATGGCGATGCTGCTGCAACTGTCGAAGGCACGATGCTGTTATGTGGTGCTGTGGTAGTACAAGCGCGTAGGTGCATGTGCGTATGTGTGTATACTATCGGGTAGAGAAAGGGGTTAGTGAATGTGTGATTGCCGTGTGTGTTTTTCTACAAGGGGTAGGAATAGGTGAGGTGATCTCGGCGGAAAACTCCGGCCCCTCCGTTCCATAATTAACTTTTCCCCGGATCAGAAAATAATTAAGGTTGGGCATGATAATTGTGTTCTGAACGTTGGTACAAGAGTCTGGATGTTATGGTGAAGGGAGGAGAGATATAGATTGTGGAAAGTTAAACAGATAAATAAAAATAAATATGATGGAGAGCCTGAGACAGTCCTTTCGGGAACTCCGAGTGCGAAGGCCGCTTGGGAAAGCCACATTCATAATGAAGGTCCTGGGACACGGCAGTCCCACGCGGTAAAGGAGGGTAGAAGTACGAAGAGGAAGAAGAGGAGAAGAGGAATGGTGAATGGTTTGGGGGAAGAGACAAACACGACGAGGAAAGGAGCAGGAGAACGAAAAGAAATAAAGGGAAAGATGTTGGAACGATCAAAAGAGTCTGGGTGACCTGAAGGAACGCCAGGATGAGACGCACGTGAGGTTAAAGGTGGACGGTCAGAGGTTTTGTGTATTAGGAGATGCGGTGAGGGGGCTGCTGTGTAGGCAGCAACGAGAGATTTATTTGCATGTGAAAGTTGACTCTGAAACAGCCTGATTACGGCATCGGGGCATATATGTCCGGGGGCGAAACGGATCATGTTGTAAGTGTGATTCAGGGGACGCGAGGGGAAAGAGTGTTATTTATACGATTTTATTTCGTTATGAATCTATAGTGAAGAGTGAGGTAGGGATGTCCTTTTTATGTTAGAGGATGAAGGGTGAATATCGAGTATCTGATTCGGGAAGCGAAAGGGAATGGGGAAGATAAAGTGTGGTAAATGTACAAACAGGAGGCAATTAAGATGAAAATTGCGAGGGATATTCAGCTGTGGATTACGGCCGGCGCTTGTGAAGGAATAAACAAGGTCTGACGGGCTTTGCAGAAGAAGGAAATCGGAGATTCTGAATAGGATTGGGGTAAAGAAGGGGGTGCTATTTAATTCATGGCGATTTGCTGAATGGGTAATGCTTTTAAAGCGAACAGGAAACTTTACAACTAAAGCAATCGCAAATCGTTGCCGGGAGATGGGTTTTTATTCCGCGCTGGGATTTACTCGAGTTACCGGTACTACTCCATAGGGTGTGAGTACATAAAGGTAAACACAATATGCGGGCAGCATATAAATTGCAGAATAAATCAAGAACAGTGATGTTTTTAAAGATATCCTACTGAGAAAGAAAACAAAGCTTTGGGATTTATGCGAGGAGAGAGTTTGGAGGATAAGAAATAACTGGAGGCAGTGTAGACAGACAGTCGATTGTAAGGCAATTTAAAGTGATGTTATCGGTAATGAAAGAGTTCGATCAGGCAACAAACGGAAGGATATCGGTTTGATATTGGGTATTCAGCAGGAGTTAAGACGTAATTAGGCGCGAGATGAGATAATTAGATTAACTCGGAATGAAGTTTCAATCAAAATTCCACGCGGGAAGTTAGACGCGACAGAACATTACACCGTAAACAGTTAAATAAGATATCTGCCGCAGAAGGGACCAGTTGATCGAAAGTTTTGGTGATTAGATATGTTTTTCCAAGGTGCGGAATATTGTGAGATTAAACTTTACCTCTTTCTGGAAAAAAATGAGGCGAATTTATATATAGTAAAGTAATTCGCGTTGATACCTTTACCTCACTTCGACTGCAAAACGTGAGTGCTAAAGAAATTATTCCTTAATTAAATGTTTTTTTTAGTTCAAGTGGTCGCTACAGAAGAGCAGCGGGAACAGGAAATCCTGTCACACTTAAGGAGAGCCACATGGGTTGGCACGATAAGGGAAGATGGAAGCCCTGGCGAATAAAGAATGAGACAGGCGTTGTGAGGGAAGAGTTTGAGTGGGCGACTTCCATTCTGCGGGAAGAGGAGGAGAGGAGAAGAGAGGAAAGGGGGAAGTGGATCGTCTCAGACTCGTCGCGGCCCCAGCACCTCCTTCCTCTTCCCTTTCCTCTCCGCTTCCTCCCCTCATTTCGCCCTGGACACGCAAACATTCCTTTCCTAATCCCTCGGTTTTATTTGGACTTTTAACCTAAATTGCGAGTTGAATTGTTTCATTTGTCTTCCTGTTCCTTCCAAGTCAGGAAAAATCCCTTCCTTTGGCTAATGCGTTTACTGTATCACAATGCCTTTCTCATATCCTCCCTGACGGACACGATACTACGGGAAAAAGCCCTCCTCGTGAGCAACCCGCCTCCTAACCCTCGCACAGCGTGGAAAAGAATTCTGTCAGGATATTGTCTGTTTTTTCGTCTCTTTGTTGCGTCCGTGTGTACCCTGGCGGAGTGGGAAGGGGCGGGGGGAAGCCGACACAACAGGTCTTCTTAACCGAGTGTGAATTTCCATGGTATGAAGCGCATTTCGTTTCACTTCGCTCTTCGCGGTAAGGGGATGTTGCGGCGCTCCTAACCGCATTTCTTCTCTTCTGCCAAGTTTGGGTATTACGGATACTTTATCATTACTGGGCATCTGATGTGATGAAGAGTGCCGCTCTTGCTGTTGTAAAGCGAATATTTCCTCAGGTGAAAATAATTTCCCCTTCCCCTGTTTCAGTGAAGGAAGGAACGAAAAGCCGGTAGCCTCACTAAGAAGCATATTAGAGAATTAAAAAGGGAATACCAGCAAAGGATAACAAGTACAGGGCCCTCGGAGGTGTTGAGGTGTGCTGTTGTTGGCCTCTCCTCGTCCAGGTCTCCGGGGAACTTGAGGCAACATAAGATCATTGTTTCTCCTCTTCCTCGCTCCGCACCTCGGCCAAATCTGCGATGGGGAGAAACAGGAGGAAGAGCGAGGAGGCGGTGAGGACTTGAGGGACAGAGGGCGGCTGGGCTGAGGTGGCTTTTAGCGGCTTGCGCTGTAAGTGCAGCGCTGAAGGAGTTGCCTTTTTGCGGATGCGGCATACCCTGGTGATTAGGGCCTTTTCATCTTGAGTTTCGCAAAGAAAGTGATTAATTTGTCCCCCTCCGCTCTCTCTCTCTCTCTCTCTCTCTCTCTCTCTCTCTCTCTCTCTCTCTCTCTCTCTCTCTCTCTCTCTCTCTCTCTCTCTCTCTCTCTCTCTCTCTCTCTCCCCCCCTCCCCCCCCCCTCTCTCTCTCTCTCTCTCTCTCTCTCTCTCTCTCTCTCTCTCTCTCTCTCTCTCTCTCTCTCTCTCTCTCTCTCTCTCCCTCCCCCCCCCCCCCGCTCTCTCTCTCTCTCTCTCTCTCTCTCTCTCTCTCTCTCTCTCTCTCTCTCTCTCTCTCTCTCTCTCTCTCTCTCTCTCTCTCTCTCTCTCTCTCTCTCTCTAACTGTAAACAGCCTATGGAAATGATAAAAGATCTTTAGAACTAAACATAGCCCGTGGTAACATGGATGCGAAATATTATAACGAAGTTCTTTATTGATAAGGATGATGAAACAGCAACAGGTCCTTTAGGGAAATGAATCTCCAGATGCCCCAAGGGAAATCGAACTGACTGATATTGAAACCTAAAAGAAAAACATCACATTTATTAATATTGTTAAGGTGAACAGAAATATACTGGGAATCTTTATTACTTGCAGCGGTGAAGCTCTGTCAGGTGATGGAATGTGTAGCATGGGGTACAATGTGGCACATGCATGTACGCGTGGCACAACGCGGATTGGCGATATTGCACTGGCTGTCATTTAGAAATAGAATATGCTGCGAAGAATTTATATAAAACAGATTTTAAAAGATATGCTAAATGTTGTGACGTAAGAAATATATATGATTGAAAGTAGGAAAAATCAATTATGTTACGACAAAACAAAACTTTACAGATTTGTTTTACAACCCTCTCCGAGACAATACACAATCGCCTAATCTCAGGTCCAACTGATGATGAGGATGTGGAGACTCCAAACACCAGAGAGAAGAGATGGCGGTAGAAACCCGTCCCGCCTCACACTCCGCTGCGAATGGAATGCGAGCTCTCACACTCCCCGTAACCAAGCAGAGAAGTTCCGTGATCCTTCTCCATCAGGTGTACTCCCTAGCGACACTCCCGACCGCATAGCCAGCCTCATTGCCGCAGGTTATCCAGGGCTCGACGCCGCCAATATAAGAAAATGCGAGACGTATTGCGGATGTTTCCATGTAGAATGGAACCGGCGGCGGAAATGGTGGGTGATAGGCATCCCGGCGATTGAGGAGGATTTTGCACTCTTCTGACGGCAGCGGAAGTATAGTTTTGTCTTTCCGTCAAACGGGATTTAGCTGAGTGCTAGAGCATTGAGAACTTTGGGAACGTCTGTAGTCATGATAGCTAAGTTTCACTCATGTTTGATGACTGAAAAACAATCATTCTAGTAAGAAGAATTCGTCCTTGTAATTGGACAAGATGATATGCTTCTCGTAGTCTGAAATTTAGCCAGATTAGGTTTGTGCATATGCATCTCGTCTGACAGTTTGGTGGACTGTTCGTTTATTTTTATTTTTTATTTATTTTAATTGTGCGTGCTTGATTGTTTGCCATCTTCCTCCTGCCCATCTAAAAGGAACAAGCAATTACTCCTGACTTGAGGGAATAGAACTCAGGTTATCGGTTTACCATGAAGCCATGAAATGCAGAATTTTTTGAATTACACAAGTACATCTATCTATATGAATTCGTCTGTAAGTATGTAAGGTTTCCCCTGGATTAATGACTTTGAGAGAAAGAAAGATTTTTTTTTCTTTTCTTTTTTATTGTTCACGTGTTTACTCCAAAGCAACATGATTGATTACACCTACAGACACAGCAGAAGACAGAACGAAGCTCTCTCTCTCTCTCTCTCTCTCTCTCTCTCTCTCTCTCTCTCTCTCTCTCTCTCTCTCTCTCTCTCTCTCTCTATTCCTCGCTCTCTCGCTTTTCCTCTCCTTCCCTCCCCCCTCCCTCTTTCTATCCTTCTCTCTTTATCCCCCTATCTCCTTCTCTCTCTTCCTCTACTTCTACCCCCTACCACCTCCTCGCTCCCCCCTCCCCCTCCTCTTGCCTTCCTCTCCCCTTTCCCCTTCCCACGTCCCGTCAACTGCACGCCCCGCAATATTACACTTTGATGAGGCGAGAGTGCGAGACCAGTTATGTTATTTATCTTCCTCTTTTGCCTCTTCTTCTTCTTTTCCTTTTCTTTTTTTTTTCTTTTTTTTTTGTGTATGTATAAGTGTGTAATGGATGGAGGTTTCGCGCTGTGTTTCTTTTTTTTATTTTCTTCTTCCCCAATGTGTTGGAAAAGGCGGACCAAGATTTCGCTTTTAGGTTCTTTATTCTCAGGTGGAGGATTATCTTGTAAGAGAGTTGTTGGGATATCGTTTGCCCCCTCCTAGAGCTGCCGAAATTGAATTAACGATTCATTTTGCGGTGATGAAATGGGAGCGCCTCATTGGTCTACTTATTAGCGGAAAGAGAGGTTTTGGAATTGTGTTTAGTGATTGCATTCAATTAAGTATATAGATATTGTTACTGGGATGAGAGAGGCCGATTTTGACAAGCGCGCGCACACACACACACACACACACACACACACACACACACACACACACACACACACACACACACACACACACACACACACACACACACACACACACACACACAAACACAAACACACACACACACACACACACACACACACACACACACACACACACACACACACACACACACACACACACACACACACACACATACACACACACACGTACACACACACACACACACACACACACACACACACACACACACACACACACACACACACACACACACACACACACACACACACACACACACACACACACACACACACACACACACACACACACACACACACACACACACACACACACACACACGTACACACGCACACACGCACACACGCACGCACGCACGCACGCACACGTACACAGAGAGAGAGAGAGAGAGAGAGAGAGAGAGAGAGAGAGAGAGAGAGAGAGAGAGAAGCGGAGTTGGAACTAAGAGGATCAAGATGGGAAAGGTAAACACCGAGGGAACGATTTTTTAATATCACGCTCAGGCGAGACAGGGGGCACGGTGCACCTTTATTACCTTTGTTTATGCTCTGTTTTAATATCGGGTTCAGATTAAAATACATATGATTAACTGGTTTGTAGTGAATAGTCATATCCATAGTACAGTATTCATTCGTATTACGTGTTTAAAAAATTGTATGACTGATTTTTTGTAAAGGCTATGCAGGTGATGTTTTTGTCAATTGGTTACACATTGATTAAAAGTCTTGCTGATATGGATTTGATGCACTCTTTCATTTCAAATTTTGTCAATGGCAGCAGCGGCGCATTCAGCTTTTGAACATGAATTATGATTTCATATTGTCGACGCGCGTCATCTCTCTCAAGCACCGTTTCACCTCATCCATTGTCGGTAAATGCCTACTCGTAGACCGGAATGCATTACTTTCGTGCACCACATCCATCCTGGTCAGGGTTTCCGCCAGGAAGTAAAAGGGTAAGATTATACATCCAGGAATATTGGATACAAGGAAATAGATATGGCTGCATAACCCGAATCATAAAATATGTATTTCTATATAATTCAAAATAGTAGTTGGATTAAAACAAAGAAGGACATTTTTTTGCAAGATATGTATAAATCGTCCTTTGCTACGAAAGCCCCGAAATGGCCGCTAGCAAGAGCACACATCCGCACTCCCGCTTCCCCGGTTTCCACATAAATGCCTCTGAAGTGATTACCGATCATTGCACGCCTAACCCCACACGCTTTGATACCTACCCATTTTCTTCTCGCGGAAGCCCTGCTGCTCCCCTTCCGGAGCGTCAGCCTCACTCTGCCGCCAGTGAGAGACAAGGGCGCGGTGTTTTTCTAGCCGCGCGTGTCCCGCAAAGAAGGGAATATTCTCCAAGGAAGGACTCCATTTACATATCTTCAGACCTGGTATGCAGATGAGGCCACATCTCTGTCCAGACAGCGTCGAATCGTCCGCCTTTTAAGTCCGTTAGACACATGTGGTCCGCGAAATGTGGAGGCTGTGATTCCTCTTTCTGGCGGTGGCTTGGGTCGCCGTGGTGTGTGTTCTTGTTTGGTGTGTTTCCGTTAGTTAAAAGCCGATGCACACGTAGCAAATGAGGTTGCACTCTTGTCTCTTGTGGAAAACGTATTGGTACGTTTGGATTTTCTGTGTGTGGTTCTCGGCTTCATTTATGAAAATGTTTACTAGACTGCGCAGCATCCATGACAGTGTCTGAGGTTCTTGTCTTATCAAAGTATATAGTTGTCTATACTTGTATTTCCGCTATTAGGACACTGACTAATGTGATATTCAAAGAGTTTATCACAAGAGAAGGTACGTAACCAGCCGAAAGAAGATCGAACGCACAAAAAGATAGAGAAAAACAGGTTCAGTCAATATCCAAAGCTAGAAGGGAGAGGGAAGTCCACTAATGAACTGTGGATCGGCTATTGAAGATTTGTAGGAATTTGTTATACTGGCTTTTGGTCAAGGAGAGGAGGAGGAATGGAAACCAAGATATTGGTATGAAGAATACACACTCACACACACACACACATGCACACGCACTTTTCCAAGAACAAGCATAGGAGTAAGAGAAGAAAACGAATGACTGGATGAGGAAAGGGCTGCCGAGGGAGAGGAAAAGACGCGAGGATGAGAAAGACCGGAAAGACTGGTCCGTTGGAGCGTGAACGATACCTTGTGCCGGTGGATCTACCTGGCGACGCAAGGAGGATGAGAGAAAAAGGCTACCACTTGGAATCACAAACTCGAAACGAAAAGAGGGGCGAGCTGGAAAGTAGAATGAGGAGAGCGACAGGTACGAATAAATGAGATGCAAGGGAAAGGGGAGTTATCGGTAAAGTTTTAGAAGCTATTAGAGCAGAGAGAGAGAGAGAGAGAGAGAGAGAGAGAGAGAGAGAGAGAGAGAGAGAGAGAGAGAGAGAGAGAGAGAGAGAGAGAGAGAGAGAGAGAGAGAGGTGGAGATAAAGGGAGGAGAGAAGGGGATAGGATACGATACGATAGGATGAGAGAAAGGGAGACTGAGATTAGATTCTCGACAATGCCGTGAAAGGACCGAATGTGCTCGACAGATTAATTACGTCTTCCCGCCACCACAAAGCTCATCATAAAGGGGGGGATGAGGGACGTGTGTGTGGGGGTGGGGGGGTCAGGGGTGTTAACCCAGCAGAGAAAACACGGATAATAATCTAAGATGGTTTTCACTGAAAGGCTGAAAGTTTAGGTCGAGCTTTAGACTTGATATTCATAGATGGGTATTAGTGTATTAATCGAGTTATTCGAGAAGTATTCGAAGATGTAGGGATTTGGTCGATCTTTTTCGAATTATAACTTGTATAAAGCTTATATCAAGATTGAGTTGTTGCTTAATATCAAGTCCTGCACACACGAAGTTAAATGGAAATACTTGGAATTTGTAGGCAGTCTGAAAGTTGCCGCGGTGACGGATTTTCTCCCCAAGCCTAGAACTCGGGAGATGAGAGAGGAGACAGGGGAGGGGGAGGGGGGTGGAGGTGGGTTGGCGACAAGTACCGGTTGCGGGGATAAGTGTCGAAGTGAAGAGGCGTTTCTCGAAAAGGAAAATTGTAAGATGAATCTCAGAGGCCATGGCGAGGAGGCGAGTGGATACTCTCATGGACGAGGGCGAGCGGAGTAGGAGCAGGAGCAGTAGCAGCAGGAGGAACAGGAGCAACAGGAGGAGGAGAAGGAACAGCAAAAGGAAAAGAAGGCGAGGAGGAATGAAACCGTAGTTCTGAAGTGTTGATCGACACTCTGCTGAAGGTGGTGCCAGTGTTGGATTGTGTAATAGGAAGAAAAAGTAAATAGATCGTGGAAAAGATAATTCTAGAAAATTTTAGGGAATTTGAGAAAATGCCTCGCTTAATGGTGGTAATTGGGAGATTTTCGTGTAATATTCCAAGATGAAGCAATCTTATTTAATGAAATTCAAAGGGTTTCTAATAGTCTGTAAGAGTGAGAGAGGCAGGCAGAACGAGGAAGAGAGGAGGAGGGAGCTCAGATTGCGACAGGACCGAAAGCTGCAGTAAGCCGGTGGCTCAGGAAGACAGATTCTCTTACTGAAATTATGGTGGCTTCTTTATCCCAGCAGTACTGTCTCTTTAGGACGGGGTGGCACAGTTAGTGGGAAAGGGAGAAGCCATGGAGAGGGAGAGGGAACCTGAGACAGAGAAGAAGATGAGAGGGCTTTATCTGTTATGTCAAAGTCATGTGCCTTGGTGGCCTTCACAATATATATTCCATAGAGAAATGGAGACAAAGACGGATAAGATATATTCATGCCAAAGGAGATGGAGAAATCCTGCGGAAGTGGTGAAGCTCAAAACGTCGCATGAGCGGAGAGAGTGATTAAGCCTCTTCTGGCTGCGTCTCCCGCGCACGGCCTCATCAGCATCACGATCTCCCGGGAAGATAGCGATGATGATGATGATGAAGCATCCTCGAGGCTCCGTGTCGCTGACGTCGTGCGTGAGTGGCCTTCTCTCGGGTCAAAGAGCGAAACTCCGTAAAGTTCTTAATGCCTCCCTTTAATGCCTTCGGGAATGGATACCGATTGCGATGCCTGGCTTCGAGGGTAAATTCTAGCTTTCCTGCGGTTGATGGCTTGAGGTGGGAAAGGACTCGCGATGGCAAGCCTTTATTGTTCTCTTAAACGTTTGACATTGTCTTACTCGGTTGACGCGTGATCTGCTTAGTCGCCGTCCCGCCTTTCTGGCTTGGGGTTAATGGAGGTTGAATGATGTCTCTCTCCTTATTTGCATCCTTGTTACCGTTCACACACCAGTCGTACGTTATATCTACATCTCTCCTCATAGAAATGCATGCTACACATAAATACAGATACAATCCCTTGCCCTGTCTTTCTCTCTCCCCTGTCCTGCACCTTCTTATCCATTTCGCTTCTCTTCCTGCCCTGCTTACCCCTTTTTATTTGTTTCGCTCTTCTTTCTCCCCGCCAGGTAACGAGGTCCAGGTGTTTAGAGGGCATATTACGGCGACTAACGAGGACAGTGTTCATTTCCGGGCAGCAGGTATCGGCTGACATGTACTCGCTCCCTGCTTCTCTCGTCTTCGTACTCCTTAGTCCCCGACTTCATCTTCTTTCCTATCCTTTGTTATTTCGTCTTCTTTCCTCTTTTGCTACGGTTTGACCACTTCCTTCTTAAGTTTCTCAATTGTTTCGCAGTCTCTCGCATTTAGTCGAGATTTAACAGCGCCCGCGCTAGGAAGCCGAACGGCTCTTCGGTCATGCCTTCCTCCCCCTCTTCACTCCATTATATCTTCGTTCAGTCCCTCTTTGCATACATTGTACCTGTCATAGTGTATTTACCCCTTGTCTTTGTTGTCTGGTTCCCTCCTCTCTGCCTTACAATATATTATTCCTTAAGTCTCCGCCATCCTCTACATTCTTCCCTCTCCTTCCCCTAACCGTCCTCCTACTCTCTGTCAATTACCCACTCCGACCACTGTGAGGAAGTGTAGCGGAAAGCAGTATGAAAGAATTGTGGAGATTTAGTGAGCCATAGACACATCATCTCCTCCACCTTACTTCCTTCTTTTCCACCTCTTCCCCTTCTCCTCCCCTCCTTTTTCACCTTTAATATTCCTCCTCCCTTCCTCTTCCACACCCTCTCCCCCCTCTCCCCCCTCTCTCTCTTCCATATCCTCTTCTCCTCCTCTCCACATCCTCCTCCTTTACCTTTTCCCTTCCTCCTCCTCCTCCTCCTCCTCCTCCTCCTCCTCCTCCTCTATCTCTTCCCCGCCCCCTTCTGCACCTTCTCGCTCTGTTGATATAGCTCTCCCTATCCACCCACTTTTTCTGCGAGCCATCAACTCTCATTAAATGAAAATTAGATAAGGTGAAATAAGAACTTTTCTTTTTTGTTCCCTGTCGCTTCCTCGACCATCATTTTCTTTTCGAATGTTTGCTCGAGTCGGGATATTTGATTTAGTGCCTTTGCCGAAAGGGTTTCTCGTCGGGGATCCTTACGTATTCAGTAAGTATTCTTTTGAGGGGAGACCGGACCCAGTATTACTTGAAATCAGTAATGACACGCCATTTGCGATGGAAATGCGCTTCATTAGTAATATGCTGCGTGCCGTTGTCCTGCGTTTTATCACGGGATGTCGAGGCATATGCTGGCGAAGAGTGAACTTGGTTAATGTTTTATTACTCCAATGCATATGAATCCAAGCGTTGCATCAGAGGGACGACGGATTCGGTTTCTGCTTGCTCGGGCGTTGCAGCGCGACGGGCCTCGGTGCTTCGTAGCATTGCCGGCTTTGCACTTCACTCTTATCCGTGTGCCTTGTGCTATTATCATTGCTGTTCTCGTTATTCTCTTCCACTTTTTATATACCTTTCGTCTTTTCATCTTCGCCGTCCTTCTTTCAAGTCATATCACATTTTCATTCTTTTCCGTCTTATATGTGGCAATTCTTTTGATTGTTGTATCGTTATTATCGCCCCCTTTGCTCTTCATATGATATTCTTCCTTATTTCCACCTATTCCATCATCAGCATCACTCAGCGAATAGTAGTTCATGATGTCCTTGTTTCTATGCATGACGATCCTCTGAATGCACTTCCTGCGCTCGTCCGGCAACGTCATCATGCGGCTATGCATGACAAGGCCTTTGTCTGACAGGTGACATATAGTCCTGTCGCGCACGACGATGAAAGATGAAGCGACGGTGCTGATGGTATCCGGCGGCGACCCGTGCATGACCTGGCTGCTCTGTAACGTGTTAATTAAAGACAGGGAAGGGCTGTATTTGCCCAAAGGTAAGGGGGGCGGCGAGAGCGACGATGGATGAAGGGAAGTTTTAAAAATCGGGAAGAGGATTAGGGAGACGAAAATAGGGTGTAAGACGGAGGACTTTGTTAGGCAAGAGGAAGGTTATATGTCCCCGAGTAAAGGCAGATGGGATAATGTATAGAGGGATTGAATGTAAACAGATAATGAATCCCCCCCGCACTCCAGCAGAGGAAAATAGAACATTAATTAACTATTTCAAACTTTAATTTATGGTGTTGCCGTTGTTTAGCAGGTTATATATGTATGCAAATATGAGCTGGTGCCTTTGTAATTATGTGAGGATGGTTAAACGATAAAAGAATGATGTAGGACAGAGCCAGACAGAGAGCATACAAACATTCAGTCGTGTTGTTGGACGCTAGCATGAATAACCTAGGATGTTGGACAGTGGCCTGCGTCGATATTTGACAGCAACGGAGTATTTTAGTCGTCACCAAAATGGCAGAAAATCGTGCATGTACCGCGGATGAACGTATTTTGTAATTGCTTTAACTGGACATATTGGTGCTGGGAGATAGGGGATGCTGTTGTTTTTTCTTTTTTTCTTTTCTTTTTTTTCTTTTTTTTTTTTACAGTCCGGGACTCCGTTGTTTATGGGTCATTTTTGTTTTACGTCTGCCAACACCGCTACGGGGAGATTTAACGGCTTTAATCTGTCCACAAATTGTTTGGGAAAAGAAGCATATTTCCCAAACGAGAATTTCCCCGAAGGACAAAAGCCTTTGTGAGTTTTCATATTTACAATTTGCAGTAATTAAAAAGCGATACAGACGAGTGAATTTTTGGTTAATGGACGGTAGGCAGATATGAAAGCTTTACTTTATCCTCCCTAATTATAAAAGCGTGCTTGCACAGACATATATGCATGCATACATTGGTCTCCACCCGTGAACTCGTGACTGAGAGCGATAGAAGCGCCCAAATAACACGATGACAAGGATTTGGCTCTTTGCCTTACGGGGAGGCAGTTAAGAACTCGTGAACTTGTAGACCCAAGGGGATAGGAGATCAGGAAGGGATCCTTAGCTGGGGGAACTTCTTGGTGTGTGAGGGGAGTTGGGGGAAGATCCTTCTCCTGTCTCCTAATGGAATCACCTCGTCTTAGAAATGGTTTTCGTCGCGTGTGCAAATTTAGCAAGACTTAATAGGAAGATTTAACAGCAGATCGTCATCTTGGACGTTGTGGAAGTACGCAGGATTTTCCTTTCCTTTGTGTATATGCCTGTGCCTGTATCTGCGTTTGTGTTTGTGAAAGAGAGAGAGTGTGTGTATGTGCTTTTTTGCCTGGTTGTGAGCATCCATGGTGGAGGGGGAGGGGGAGGGGGAGAGTAGTGGCAGTGGCAGTACTGAAGCGCCGGAGGAGGAGAGGAGAGTTAAAGCGGGAACGGCCAAGGATAAAGAGAAATAAGAGGGCGAAGTGGAGCATAAAGATTAAGGGTGCAGCTTTAACTGGAGTTGCAAAGGAGGTAAAAGCTGCAGCAAAATCTGTAATAAACTTACACGTAAAAACTCTTAAGTGATTGTCTAATCCCGGCGCGAAGTAGAGAAGGTAACGGCCCGGGAGCAAGGGACGGCGAAGAGTGGGTTATCCAGTGTTCA
>BOPN01000160.1:560324-562824 GCA_017312705.2 Penaeus japonicus
ACACACACACACACACACACACACATACATACACACATACACACATACATACACACATACATACACACATATTAAAAATGCGTTACTGCATTCTACCATCTTCTCACATACACACATACACATACACGCGCGCGCATGCATACACGTCAGAGGGAGAGAGAGATCCATGTAAAATTTTTGCATAAGGTGATTTACATACCATTTCCCTAACCCAACCATGAACGCGCAGTACCGAAGTAATGATCAGAGAGGGTTCTGCCTGACCCGTGGAACCTCAGTATTCAAGCGCCGGCAACTCGGCCAGATGTTGTCGCCCGGTATTGGCAGTTGATGCAATGACCTGTCAAAATACTAGCACACTGCTGTTTCTTTTTTTCTTCTCTCGCTATCTCTCTCTCTCTCTCGCTCGCTCGCTCGCTCGCTCTCTTTTGTACCTGATCGCGGTGTTCGCACTTGGCTCGAATGCGGTTGAATTATTGATGTTACGTGCTCTCTTTCTCACTCTCTCGTTCTTCTTTCTGTTTCTTTTATTTAAGCTTTCGTTTTTCCGTATTTCATATTTTTACACAAACTCACACTCTTTCTTTCTTTCTTTCTCTCTCTTTCTATTTCTTTCTTTCTTCTCTCACTCACTCACTCTTCCTTCTCCTTTACTCCGTTCATTTTCATTCCCCTCAAACACCTCTTCCCATGCTGCCCCCTTTCCTGACCCCCTTACCCCTCCAACTTCCCTCCCCCATCTCCCTCCCTCTCTCCCCTCTATTCCCTCAGCTCTCCATTCTCCTCTTCCTATCTCCCTCCCTCCCCCTTCCATCTGCCCTCCCTTCTCCTCTCCCTATCTCCCTCCCTCCCTCTTCCCTCTGCTCTCTATTCTCCTCTCCCTATCTCCCTCCCTCACCTCTTCCATCTGCCCTCCCTTCTCCTCTCCCTGTCTCCCTCCCTCCCTCTTCCCTCTGCTCTCCATTCTCCTTTCCCTATCTCCCTCCCTCCCCCTTCCATCTGCCCTCCCTTCTCTTCTCCCTATCTCCCTCCTTCCCCCTTCCATCTGCCCTCCCTATCTCCCTCCCTCCCCCTTCCATCTGCCCTCCCTTCTCTTCTCCCTATCTCCCTCCTTCCCCCTTCCATCTGCCCTCCCTATCTCCCTCCCTCACCCCTTCCATCTGCCCTCCCTTCTCCTCTCCCTATCTCCCTCCCTCACCCCTTCCATCTGCCCTCCCTTCTCCTCTCCCTATCTCCCTCCCTCACCCCTTCCATCTGCCCTCCCTTCTCCTCTCCCTATCTCCCTCCCTCACCCCTTCCATCTGCCCTCCTTTCTCCTCTCCCTATCTCCCTCCCTCACCCCTTCCATCTGCCCTCCTTTCTCCTCTCCCTATCTCCCTCCCTCACCCCTTCCATCTGCCCTCCCTTCTCCATTGTTCTGAGCTACCCGAAGTCAGCAGGTAAAGATGCTGAATGAGGAGGCCATCAGAGTTTTGAGACGTCGTCGGCCTGTGTGGATTTGTCGTTTTATCACGTGTCGCCGGGCTGTTGCCTTGGCGAATGAGGGGACGAGAGAGGACGCGAGAGGGGAGAGGAGAGAGAAAATAGGTGGATGAGAGGGGGGTTAAGCCTAGAAGAAATAAGAAAAGGAGAGAGTGAATAGTGAGAAATGGTTGAAAGAAGTTAGAAGTGATAATGGATGCTAGGAAGATGCATAGGGAAAAGAGGGGTAAATGCAAAGGGAAGAGAGAAGTAAATGCAGAGGGGAGAAGCAGACGAAGAGTGGAGAGAGATGAAAGAACTAGAGGCATTTCGCACGAAGGCGTTTCTTGGGATGTAATCAACTTGTGCAACACCCGTCTGGCCGGAATCCGTTTCTCTTTTAGCTCCCTCCCTTTTGTGAACGTGACCCCATCCCCCCCCCCCCCTCTCTCTCTCTCTCTCTCTCTCTCTCTCTCTCTCTCTCTCTCTCTCTCTCTCTCTCTCTCTCTCTCTCCCCCTCCCTCCCTCCCTCCCACCCTCCCTCTCTCTCCCTCCGCCCCCCCCTCTCACTCTCTCTTTCTTTCTTTCTTTCTCTCTCTTTCTCTCGTCCTCGATCCTCCTCTTAGTTACCCGTCTCTTTAAGATATTTAGATTTTTTCATACATAACGCCCAGTTTTCCAGTTGTTCACTAATGATCAAGGAATATTCCGGACGAACAACCCGGATGCTAGTGAGGGCACTTGAAAAGAAATTTCATCGTTATGTACGCTCTCACGCGCATATTGTGTCAATGTGTGTGTATGTGTGTGTGTGTGTGTGTGTGTGTGTGTGTGTGTGTGTGTGTGTGTGTGTGTGTGTATGTATGAGTGATGGAATTAAGTTTTCATCTGTTTTTTTTTATCTGTATATACTGGATGATTTATGTAATATGATTTATTTTATCTAAATAAAATTATGTATCTTAAACGTGGCGTCGAGTGCGAGGGCCCGTCCGCATGTCCAGAGATATTACCACTCGCTGTAGGTGTGAACCGTGTG
>BOPN01000160.1:570324-577824 GCA_017312705.2 Penaeus japonicus
ATTTCCATCGTCGTTATCATTTATTATCATCAGTCATCATCATCAGTCATCATCATCATCATCATCATTTATATTTATCATTATAAGCGAAGACCAGATTGAGGAAGCTCAGGTTGCTACAGGAGACAGGTGTGTGTCGTACTCGTCCTGCGCCTTCCCCTCCACCCTCAGCCCACCCCACGCACAGACCCCACACAAGCAGCCCCCTCCCCCACCAGCTGAGAGGAAATTATCTAGACCATTAATATCACTTTTTTGTAAATCTGGCTCCAACTTTCAGGCTTTGTATCGTCTTCCCTCTTGCTCGCGTTCCATTATTCATGTTCAGGCTGCGTCGGAGAGGCTTATAAAAATCGCGATTTGAGTCATGTTGTTATACGATTAGAATCATTAAGATCCGAGTTTGTATAACGTATGCACATGAAAGGGCTGCCGACCGGCTCACGTAAAATTATAAATAGGACAAATTTGTACTATTTGTTCAGAGCGCTAAAAAAGAATCGCAATATGATTTTGCCAAAGCGCTTCATGCAAAGCATCTCGACAGTCGCTATTATCATCAATTTTTGTTTTTGAGGATTTCGTTACAAAGAAGACTAATGGCGTAAGCAACCTGAACAAGGAAAAAATACCAAAGTTCTTTCTCCGAAGTCCAAGGCAGTAGGCGGCATTAGGAATTTGAGTGGCAGTTCGACTTCTGATCGATTGGCCTCTTTATGTACTTTTCTTTCCCTTTGACATTGAGGCATCAACACGTCTCGGTAATATGGGACACAGCATGCTTTTTCGGATAAGGAGGGAAGCGAAAAAACATGGTTAGAAAGGAGGAGAAATGAAGGCAGCGGTTTGACAGGGTATGCCTTTTGCGAGTGGCTTCGTTTTTAGCGTCTTTGAAGTGGAATTACAGGGTGAGCATATTAAAACCGGCGACGTAGGCGGTGATTGATGGAGGGAGGAAGACGAGAAAGGGCTGGGAAGGGAGCTTCATCATCTCATTGACGATGAGACATTCCGACGGGCGTAGAAGGGCTGCGTTTTAAAAAGTAACGTCTTACATTTTGCCATAAAGGCGGCCGCTACATGCCATTGATATTGTGATGTCGTCTTTAAAGGCTCGATGAGGCGGGCCCGCTCTGAAAGTGACCTGCAGAAAATTGAAAACCTGTTCGTGCGTGGAGCGATTTCTGTTATTTCTCTCATGGCTGGAGAAAAGCCACAGTCCGTGGAAGAGAAGGTAGGATGGGAAGGGGTCAAGAAGGCCCAGGGAGGGAAGGAAGGGAAGGAGGAAGAGATGTGAAACTTAGGATTGCAATTAGCATTAGGGGTTTGAGGGGAAGCGGTGGACTGGAAAAGCGCAAGAGGGAGGAGGAGGGAGGCGGGCTGAGGGAGGCCATGCAGACCTTTCATGAGAGCGAGGTGTTGGAGCTCTCCCTGCGGATGGCACCAGAAGCCCTGCGAACCAAGCGCCGCTGTAACCGAAGCTGATGGAAATTCATGCTTGCAGTCGTGTTAGCTTGATTAATCCTACGCTGCCATTGACATTTTTGGCGATGATTAGTGGTTCTTGGCGAGCGAGCTTGAGGAGAGATGAAAGCGACGGCCGGCAGCCGGATGTGCAATATCTCCTCTAGTTTTATTTGATGCCGGCTCCCTTGTAAGAAAAAAGATGGGGGCAACTAAGCGATGATATTATCACAGACAGGACAACAAGCGAGGCTTTTATAGCGCAGACTCCGTGGAAAAGACCGAACCTGCGCCTTTTATTTCTACACTTGCGGATTTGTCTGTCTGTCTGTATTCCTCGGTCACTGGACAAAGAAGAGAAGTAACCAGAATTTTATCTTTTTTTAAAATGATGTGACAGTTGAAGTTTGGAAGCCTTTAATGTCGCTAAGAGGAAACTTTTAGTTCGGCAGTAGGGAGGGGGTGGCGGATAGCGTCTCCGCCCCGCTGGTTCTGAAATCATGAAATATAACCATTCCAACCGGCGAGGAAGAAGGGAAAAGTATATATATGAGGAAGGAGATTCGATAATGAAAAAAAGTGGAAAAAGGGAGGAGAGAGAAGGAAGGAGGGGCGCACGGAGAAATAAAAGGATTGGATATGGGACACATTAAGTAAAGGGGTAAGGAAAGAAGGACAGAAATTGACGAAATGCGAACGGGAATTAGAGAGGGGGACCAAGGGGCTTCCATGTAGCTATATGCTAAGGGAGAAAGAAGACTGGGTGTAGCTGCGTATATTTTGCGTGGCCGCGTGCGTGTATTATGTGTGTGTGCCCGTGGTTAGTTGCGTGGTTAGTTGCATAAAGGTGTATGCGGTTTTTTTTTTTCTTTGTGGTCGGCGTCTGTCTCCCTTGGTTCATATTACTAAATAAACGTGAGGGAGAGTGCTTATTTAAGATTTTCACGTACGTTTACGTACATTTTTTGTTGGATTTTTTTTCTGTGCAATTGCTAGTAGCCATGGAAATTCACAGTAAAGTTAAAGAAAAAAAACCTGTGAAACGAACCATAAACTTTCTCCCAGCCACACGTGTCAAAAACATAATTGTAGAAGAATTGAATTTTTAGAATCTCAATATCTGCGGCCGACATGCTGGCGCTGAGTTATGCTTTTGGCAACGAAAAACGGTGCCACTGAAAAAAATGCACATGTCAACCGTGTTTTTGTTTATCTGGCGATTCTGCGACAGGCCGTGCAGAGAGCGTGATTTGGAGGCCCGAATGAATTTATCTGCTTGTACCGCAAGTTTGCATTTCTTGTGGTAAAACAGCCTTAAAAAGGGTTCGGCATACTTTTCCGTCTGGGGTTAATGGTTATATTTTTTCTTCTGCTCATTACTTACCCGCGCTGGCTTAATGATCTAATACCTCAAGAGGTGCAACATGTGTGCAGAAAGATGTTTTTATTTATAACACTCTTAGCGTTGCTCGTCTGATGGCTTGGATGGGGTGGGAGGGGAGCGGAGGGGTCCCATCAGCAGCTGACGGCGAGATGAGGTTTGGTAAAAAACAGCTTTTCGCTTTCTTCATTTCCTCACTTCCACAGTTAGACCTGCAGTATGAGGTATCTCCTCTGCATGATTTGTACTTTGTTTCTCTACAGGTTTCATTGTCAGTCGCTTCTCTTTGCATTTAACCCCTTTCCCTTCCCCTTCCCTTTCCACCACCCCAACCCTTAACACCGTTCGACGCCGCGGTGGCGGGGCGATACCGGCTCGGAGGAGCATAGGGAGCTCGGGACGTCGGCAAAGGCTGGGAGGATTGGTGGGGGCGCTTGGACCCCCCCCCCCCTAAACGAGGTGTGTTGTGACACTTTAATGCTCGAAAGTTTAGGGAGTTTTCTCACTGTTGTGCAAAGTTTAGGGCTGAGTGAAGGGAACGTCTCCGTGGTCGTTATTAACCAAATCGAGGCCAGAGATGACGCGATCGGACAGATCCACATCTCTGTGTCATAACCTTTTATCTTCCGCTGGAAGGGAAGGAGGGGGAAGCTGAAAAGATCGGTCCCGGCACACTCTTCTCTCTCCGCAGCGACGCATGCGCTACATGGTTTGATTATCGCATATGGAATACATCGATAGATTTTAGTACCATTATTAAACACAGCTTCAGAATTAGCGAATGGTATTTTTCGTTTTTTTTTCTTCTTTTTATTGAGTTAGTACTTGGTGTGATAGAAACTGTTGATGCTACCCAAGTTCGGGTGACGATAGCAAGGGCGGCTGTACGATGGAGGCGGAGCGAAGAAAACCCGAATGTTTTGTCTGTTCGACGAAGGCCAATTTCCGCGTCTGAATAAAGGCCGGAAATGAACGCGGGAGTTGAGGAAATTTATTATTTTTTATCCCGGTGATTAGTTGTATGTGAGCTTTTAGTCTTGTTTATGTAAGAACCAAAGAGAGGCAAAGGCAGATTTTGTGACTTTTATGCATCAAGATTATTCACCAACACTAAAAGAGAGGAAAGGGAGTGAGAGCGTGTGTACTGAAAAACGAGAGGATTTTTTAATGTTTTTATATCTGCCGAGCTGTAAATCATGCGTTCTTTCTTTCTTTCTTTACATCACCTTGGCGATTTATTCTTTATATTGTTCTCCCTCCCTCCCCTGGACAATACGCCGGTTCCAGGGGACCAACAGTTTCGCTCTTGATTGCCTTTTACAGCCTCTCCGAATGAGTCGTAACGGGTTTTATTGTTGACGAGCCTTACTCTATGATCGAATATCTGCATCCGTACTTCTTGGCCTTTATCTCCCGTCATCCGCTTTGGCTTCTTGGCGCTTATTTTTCCGGTTTCTAATCCTGTTCCCTCTTTCGATTCTCTTCTCTCTCTTTCTCTCTTCTCTTTCTATTTAACCCTACTCTCCTTCTCTTTTCTCTCTCTTCTCTTTCTCTCTTTTCTCTTCTCTCTTTTCTTTCTATTTCTCTCTTCTCTCATTCTCTCTTTTCTCTCTCTTCTCTCTCTTTTCTCTCTCGTTCTCACTTCTTTTTCTATTTCACTTTCTCTCCTCTCTCTCTATTTCTATATTTCTCTATTTCTTTATTTCTTTTTCTCTTTCTCCCTCTCTCTCTCTCCCCCTCCATCTCTCTCCCCTCCAACTCTCCCTCTCACTCCCCCTTCCGCTCTCTCCCCCTCCCTCTCTCTCCCCCTCAACCCTCCCCATTCTCTCTCTCTCCTTCCCTCCTCTCTCTTTTCCTCTCTTTTCTTCCTCCCCCCCTTCTCCCCATCCGCTCCCTCCCCTCCTTCCCCAAGCATTTTCGCTGTCACTGCCTCCCCGCCAATGCTCATTGCGTAGTCATGACCGATTCATGCGAATCGCAAAATTGCGGATGGAGTGTAAGTGCCTCTCGGTGATGCCTCTTGAACGCAAACTGGGAAGTGAGCGTTGAATAATTTGCGGAACCGTCACGTCGCTCTCTCCCATCGACATGCGACCTTCAACGGGATTATTTCCCCGCAGCGAGCCCCGGCGTGGGGATTGGCGTCGGGAGGGAAGCGACGAGGATCGCTGCCAGGATCGGGCTGTGGGTCCCGGCGAGATGGGGAATGGGAGCGCGCTTGGTTGATATTGATCAAGGAGGGGAATTAGTGGTGGCAGGGGTGAGCTATGAAATTCGTGGTGTCAGTTGGGCTGTTGGTTGTGACTTGGCTGTGGTAATATGGGGTTAATGAGAAGTTCGAAGTTACGAATTGACAAATCAGAGATGTTGAGAATCCATCTTGCATTAAGATGTAGGCAAGAATTGTGTCATTATGAACTACTCTGTTGCGAAGGTGGTGAATGCATTGTGACGTTGGCTGTGTGTGATGCAGCTCGCGGTGTTTACTTTGTCAATACTCGTCTATAGTCCCTCTTTGTGTACTCGACTCCGGATTAGAGGCCGCAGTTCGCTGTTGCCGACGAGTCATGTTGTCTTTCCATCATCATTACCTCCGCCTGTCGTCAGCGCTAAAGCTGCTGCCACCATCAGCGTCACGGGCATTAGCATTATCGCCCGTCTGCCGAACATGGCGGTTGATGTCCGTGGCAAAGAGGGCATTCATGTTTGCTGAATGAGTTAAGCGAGTTGTTTTTAGAGTATGCAAGACCATGCTTAAAATTCGCCTTGGGTTTGGCATGCCAAAACACGTTTAAAATTCGTAGAACCTGCCAAGTTCACATAATTAATTAACAGATAATCGTCTGTCAGTTGAGTCGCGCATAAAACCGGCCTTGTACAAGAACAGAGTCTAGGAGGTCCGTGACTTCCTCTTTCCCTTGTGGTCAAACTTGCCATCGCCAGCTTCCATAACACTTAGCAAGTATTGGGAAAGCGTTTTTCATACGGGAATTGTCCTCCCTAAAAGCTTTCCGGGGGCGGGGGGGGGGGGGGATCGAGCGTCCATTGCTTTACTCCGGGGACGCAGAATACCATCTCTCCCGTAGGGTGCCCTTAAGACCCAGAATCCCAGGCATGTACAGGTATATCTGAAACATTTTATCTCGAACGAGAGCGTTATCGGCCTGCTGTTCGTCCTTGCCTGATGCACCGCCGGAGAAGCTGTTTAAGAGACGGGAAACGGGCGCCGCGGCCGGGATGGCCTCTTCCCCGCGCGTGATGTCCCAAACAAGGCCAGATGCGATGGTGTTTGCATGATGCCTTGGCTGTTGGGAGATCTTCGCCGCGGAGAAAAAGGCCTTAAACGACCGCATTGTTCACAGCCATGATGGAAAATGGAAATGTTCTGTTTTGTGAAGGTTCTCATACATACAGTGATCAGATATTATCCACAGCATTGTGCCAGCTGGAATGGCCCGGAATCCGGCATTTTGCGCACCGACTCGAGGTATGCAAGCAGTCCTGGACAGAACGTATAGCATGAAACCGATCGTCTGCAATTTCGATGGCACATTCTTGTGTCTCGTAAGAAGCACAGTAGCTTTAGGCTCTACGAGACAATGGGATCCGTTGGCAAGGGTCGCTAGAGAGGGAGCGAGCGGACACAGGAAAATAAATGTGTGAGGACAAGTGTAGGTGTAATATCGACGTTATTGACCTTTTGGTTATGTGTGGTATTTGCTTTTTTGGTCATTGCGAATGTCTATGGAGTTTGTTTGTTTTTTCTTTTGTTCAATTCTGCTTGTGTAATATTTGTTGGAACTCGTGACAGTGATCCAATCCCGCGGACTTGGCAGCTATTAGCAAATGGTTTTGATATACGCGATTTAATATGTTTAATACCTTGTAATTGGGTAGATGATATGCATTGCATATTGCCCCGCTATATGCTAATTTTGGAATAGCTTATTCACGAAAATTAACATGTGTCGAAATTCTAGTGCTGGTTGAATTTTCATTTTTACTTGGGTGAACCGTAAAAATGACGTTATTTTGAGGTTATGTTTGCTGCATGACTCCGAGTGGCTTTGTAAGTAGCAAGTTGAATAACCTAATTTTCTGTGTAATTGGTGCAAAAAGATCAAACTTTTCCCTGTCTTTCCTTTTTATTTTCTGTCAGTGCGGCAAAGCACTGGCGAAAAGAGTTAAGTAACAATAGTCTTGCTTGAGAAACCGCCATACGGAATATTCGCTTTCATTAGCACATTTTCTGAAACTGTTCGCCTTAGATTAAGCGTTTTTTGTTTTGTTTCCCGGCTAGTATGTTTGCCCTGGGAATTAGAATGTTAAACCGAGAGAATCAAAATGCGCAACACCACAATTATGATACTGGCATCCAAAATTACCACGCTTTTCAGACACTATTAAAAATGTGACTGGATTTTTCATCCTGCTAAAATTCTAATTTTCCGACAGTCTATTAACGTCAGCGGAAAAATCTCCGCATTGGGTTTTATCACTTGAACTGACGATTGCGACGTTCGCATCTCCTGATTAGAAGAAAAAAAGGTTGGGAGCGTTTGCTTGTTTGATATACGACGCTTGCGGAACAGTAGACCAGTAGACTAGGATGGAGTAGAGGGATTTCGGGAAGGGAAGGGAAGAGCACTAAGGGA
>BOPN01000160.1:582824-592824 GCA_017312705.2 Penaeus japonicus
ATTTATCCTGTGAAATTCCTTTGGCCGACATTGGTAAGTGTGAGACATTATTTTTTCTATCCGAATGGGCGTTGGATAGCAGTTGTTTAGAGTAGAAAGAGGGTTGGGTGAGGTAATGCGATGGGATAAGGTGAAAATAAACTTAATTCTGATGTAAGTGTGAATTAGAATTTGAATTGCCTTGCCCTTCAATTTCCGACTAAAAGGGATTGCCCGGGGTAAGTTTATTTTCTCAACTTTTAAAGCAAATTATAAAGAAAGAGTGCATAAGTTAAATTACCAGTGGAGGGGTCTGGAATTGTTTAAGAAATAAGAAGAGCGACTTTGTGTAGATCCAACACTCTTGAGTGTACTGAACGCTTTTTATTTATGTTGTCGATTCAATCCCTTTTTATCTTTCGGATTCATTTTTTCATGTTTCTCCTACCCTTCCTAAGCCTGTAAGGCAGGGTTTTATGTATATAGAGCCACGCCCTCACTCCGGTGATGGACGCGCCCTTAACTAGAGTCATTAGCTAATTAACCCTACCTCGGTGCTATGCTCTTTTTCTGAAGGCTCGGAGGGTTTGTGTTTGCTCGAGTCACATAATGTCGGGGCTGGATGTAGCCTGGGGAAGACAGAGGGAGATTCGCTTCAATGCTTATATAGCGTCGGCGAACAAAATAAAATGCAAGGCAATTCTTGTTCCATAATTTGTCTTTTGCTTCAACGTTTGTGCCAGATCGAATAAATGGCGACACTGATGCCGGGGAACAGGATGTTGCATGTTTGCGGAGGAGGGAAGGCGAGAGGGAGGGAGGAGGGAGGGGGAGGGCGGGTGTGAGTATTTGTAAGCGTCAAGACGGGAATGGGCGACTAATGGCGAAAGAAATGGAGAGGGAGAGAGAGAGAGAGAGAGAGAGAGAGAGAGAGAGAGAGAGAGAGAGAGAGAGAGAGAGAGAGAGAGAGAGAGAGAGAGAATGACAGATCGACAGATGAATGAGGTAACTGATAGGAAAATTATTATGAAAAGAGATCAGAAGTATGAAGGTGAATGACGAACAGAGTAAATTTAAGAGCGAAAGAGAAAGGAGTAAGAAAAAGTGGATTAATAGAAAAGGGGGACGAAGGCAAAGGAAGATAAAGATCAGGCAAGGGGAACGGGAGGCAAGGGAAAAGGACAAAGTGAGAACGAAAGAAGGGTGTATGGAGAACGAAAGGGAGAAAATGGCGAGGATGAGAATGATGGCAATCGATAGAGGATTAAGAAATTACTATTGGCAATTACTATCGGTATGGAAATCGCAATGGGAACCTAGGGATAGAAGGAAACCAAGAGAGAAAAGAAAAAAACCTTTATGGCTTGAGGTAGGTAGAATGAGGAAAATTGTGGAAGGAAGAATGGAGTAAGAGAAAGATGCGAGAGAATTGAGATAACGATAATGGCGAGAAGAGAGAAATGAAACGCACAGGAAGAAGGGAAGATTACACTGGCGGGACTGATAGATGGAGTGATTTTTATCAGGGACTGGAAATAAGAGAGGGGGAGACAGCCTCAGGTATGGAGTCGGCGGCGATGTGTCGTCAGTGTAAATTATGCACCCGGTGCAACTGCCTGCCGGCCGCCACTCCTACGTTTCCTTTCTTTGCTTTGTTTCTGCTTATCATTGCAAGTGTACATTATTCACATTTTGGCCTTCGCAGTTATTGTTTTCTTCGTTTTATTTCCTTCTTGTCGGCCTCTCTCCTCTTTTTCTCCTCTCTCTCTCTTTCTCTTTTTTCTCTCTCTTTTTCTCTTGTTTTTCATTTTTCTCTTGTTTTTCATTTTTCTCTTCTCTCTCTCTCTCTCTCTCTCTCTCTCTCTCTCTCTCTCTCTCTCTCTCTCTCTCTCTCTCTCTCTCTCTTTCTTTCTTTCTTTCTTTCTTTCTCTCTCTCTTTCTTTCTCTCTTTCTTTCTCTCTCTCTTTCTCTCTCTCTTTTTCTCTCTCTCTCTCTCTCCCTCTCTCTCCCCCTCTCTCTCTCTCTCTCTCTCTCTCTCTCTCTCTCTCTCTCTCTCTCTCTCTCTCTCTCTCTCTCTCTCTCTCTCTCTCTCTCTCTCTCTCTCTCTCTCTCTCTCTCTCCCTCTCTCCCTCTCTCTCTCTCTCCCTCTCTCCCTCCCTTCCTCTCCCTTTCCCTCTTCCTCTCTCTCTCCACCCTCTCTCTCTATCGTTCTTTCTCTATCTCTTTCTCTCTCTTTCTCTCTCTATTTTAAGAGGGTATCGTGTTATTTTCTTTCTTGTATACTATTCGGAGCACGAAAGATATGATGTGGCTCGCGACTTTGTTTTCCTTGGGACTCGGTGTGTTTGCTTTGTTGCGTTCTTGTTGACTATGTAATTTTGCTTCAGGATTTGCATGGGGGAACATGTTGAAACGTTATACTGTGGCGCTGAGGGATAAGAGTTGGCCAAACACGGGATTCTGCGTCTTACGAACGTTCATCTTCCCTCCAGATTACGTTTTCTTCCTGAAGAAGGGTCATCCTCTTCTTGCATCTTCTTAATTTTCCTCTTCTCTTTCCTTCGTCGCCTTTGTTTTCTTATCCTTTTTCGTTGGCTTCTTTTTAATAAGGATAGCGGCGAAATTGGCGGCGATGACGAAGGAAAATATAATCAGTGTCAAGGATGGTTCCTCTTTGCATAGATATCATGTGATTATTTTAACGTATGCGGGTGAAATTTTGCTGATGGTGATTATGTGGTGTTTTATATTCTTTGTCGGTTTATATGCACTTGTTCTGCGCATATAATTAAAAATGTATATGCATGTGAGAGGAATGTATGTTTTATTCAGTATTTACCGGTAATTTCCAAATCCTCACAATTGTAGTATAGAATGTAATTGTCACGTTTCATAGCACCCCGAAGTAATTGACGTTTTTATGACCAAGACCTGTTTTTTGCTTTCAGAAGATGGCGACACCGACCAAGAAACGGACCGCTTGTTGGGTCAACAGAGGTCAGACGACCCCGGGTTCTACGATGAAAAGGTATTGTGTCTTGGTCCTCTAGTTATTATTTTTTCTTCTTTTTCCCCTTGTTCTTTCCTTTCTAATCATTGATGATGTGGTTCGTCGGCGTTATTGTTTTTTTTTCAGCAAGGGACGATCTCGGGTGATGTAGAAATCATTTTAAGTATGTATAAATATTGTTTCAGAACACTTTGCGGGAAAATATAAGCCATTTCCCAGTATTCGTGCGTGTTTAGACAAAGAAACCAAAGCCACTTAACTTGCCTTCGTATCCCGAGATTGTTTAACAACTTGTAAGATTTTTTCTCTGCGAAAAGTTGAAATGCAAATTAATAGAGTCAAAACTTGAGAAGGAGCGTGAGAGAAAACCAGCTGTGCCCACGTAACCTCCTTTGAGGTTGGTGTTTCGTCGCCTAGCACGCATTTTCCTGTTTGATCGCCTCTTTGAAAGAGCTTCCGCGACACAGGGAAAAATACTCTTAGGTATCAAAGATTCCCAGGCTTTTTGAATGGGAGAAGTAAATTCTGTGTGTGTTAGAGTGTTTTATTTACACGTCCTTTCGTCGAATTGTTTTATTATTCTTTATTTCTCCCCCTTTCAAAATGCATGCCTCGCTGGATCCTGGGTTTCAGAGGCCCTGCGAGGCTTACAGCGTTCACAATAGGACAAACTGTCAGCTGGCCTTATTTCCACCGAATCAGAGAATGTCCGGATACTGTTCAATATGCAAATTCCGTCCGATTCAACCCGTTAAGTCGATCAGACCTTAAAATTAAATTAACGCTTAGCCGTTAATATGTCACGCGTAGTGCTCTCCTCTGGGCGTTCGAGGGGGGTGGGGGATAGAGGGGGGATATTGGCAGAAGGGGGCAGATTGTTATTGGTAATGTGTGGTCGCGGGGGGGGGGGGGGGCGTCCGTTTGATGCTGCCCTTCTCTCGTCTCTTTGTTTTGTTCATGCAGACTCGTCTTGTTTTTGTTTTGTTTTTTTTTCATATTAGATATACCCAGTAATTATTTTATTCTGAAAGGTATAGCAAATAGAAATTCGATTCGATAATAATGAGGATATATGATACTGACGATGATAGATAAATAGATGTTTTAAGTGGATAAAGGAACTCGATGACGTACCCAACGAATATTCGAACGGGTTGGATGATTAATGATCTGGATGTGAATAATGCTGACATTTTATTATTTTGGTGTTTGCAATATGAAGTGTGATGAGGATTTAGATGAATTAATGATCCTAACTAAACGAATAAAAATGGCTTTTGAAATTAGGATATGATACAGGTTGATGAATATCATCATATTATGAAAATTATAAGGCAATGCTCTACTGATAAAGAGAAGAATTAATGATAAACATACACGGTAAATGACCTTTTTATTGTAAATTTGTTGATGTAAACCATTAGCTCCTTTCGGTGCATGTGTAACTGCTTAGTCAAACGTGGGGAAAATCATAATTAATATTAATTAGAGAGAGAAAAAAAATATTCATATGAACTGGCTATGCTCGACGAGTGCAAATAATAGTGAAGAGCCATTGGCCGTGTTTTTTGCATTTGTTTGTTGTCCGGAGAAAGGCAGAGCTTGGGGGCAACAAAGATGTGCCTTTCTTTCCCAAGCAGAAAGTCGAGCTCCCTCTCCCTGCCGCTTGATCGGGCAGCGGGTAGCATTACCTAAGGGGCGGGAGGAAAAAATGGGGTGGGGAGAAGAAGGGAATGGGGGGGGGGGAGCAGGAAGAGGAGTTGGTAAAGGGAGTATTGTCGTATACCTTTGTTTTCCTCTTGTTGGAAGAGATTGAAAGATGGCAGAGACAAACGGAAATTGAAAGGAGGACATCGGAAAGATGGGACGGATGAACAAACAAGGAATGGACGCAGTGGGAAGTGGAAAGGAAAAGGTGAGGGTATTGGTGTAGATAAAAGTTTATTAGGCAACTCTATGGTGTAGATTAGAGCCTTTGCAGCACTTTTCACCCTAAGCGTTGGAAGAGAAGAAATATCCTCATCTGATCAGGCCCTTTTAAACATGGTTATGCAGCGTGAAAAGAGGGCTGTTCCAGCGCTCTGCAGTGATTGAGTAATCACGATAAGGCTTCTCATTCTAGAATTTGTGTTCCAGAGAAATGGTTCGATTACTCGGCTAATCACGCCATCGCGGCGAGCCTGTATGTGTGGCTGGATGTCAGAAATCAAGACGGTATCATTAAGGAGGGAATAAGTCGTGCAACTCGTCTAACGTTTCTCCTATTAGGGCTTCGCTGCCAGCGGCTGCGAGAGGCATTTTTATATTAATAACGTCTGAAGTCTATAGGACGAAATTTAAGGACATTTCAAGATAGTGATTGTGTATTTTCTCTCTTTTTCAGAGAAAAAGTACATTCATTAAGCAGCATGTTTACAAATCCCCCAAAGAAGAGAAAATGCTAAACTAAGCTTCTTTACCAACATGACGTCATTATGGTTTCTTTTCACAAATTCCTTGATCGAAAGGCCAGAATAAGGCTGGCCGGCAGAGGAGGATCGACCAAACGGCTCTCCCAATTTAACATTATACCTTACGGCGGATCTCTCTTGACGTAATACATGTGAAGTATTCTGTGACCAGTTAATTGAAGGGCGGGTATTTGATTACAGAAGAAGAGAGGAGGGAAGGGAATGGAAGGGGAGGGAACGGGCCGCAAAGGATGGGGATAGACGGGAAGGGAGCGAGCGGACGGGGAACGAGGAAGAGTGAGAAAGAAATATATTTAAAGATGCTGAAAGATACTGAAATCGAGGAGATAGATGGAGTTACATCTCTCACTCTCTCTCTCTTCGTCTCTCTTCTTTCTCTTTTCTCTCTCTATTTTCTCTCTTCTTTCTCTCTTCTTTCTCTTTTCTCTCTCTCTTCTTTCTATTTTCTCTCTCTCTTCTTTCTATTTTCTCTCTCTCTTCTTCCTATTTTCTCTCTCTCTCTCTCTCTTTTCTCTCTCTCTCTCTCTCTCTCTCTCTCTCTCTCTCTCTCTCTCTCTCTCTCTCTCTCTCTCTCTCTCTCTCTCTCTCTCTCTCTCTCTCTCTCCCTATCTCTCTCTCCCTCTCTCTCTCTCTCTCTCTCTCTCTCTCTCTCTCTCTCTCTCTCTCTCTCTCTCTCTCTCTCTCTCTCTCTCTCTCTCTCTCTCTCTTTCTCTCTCTCTCTCTCTCTCTCTCTCTCTCTCTCTCTCTCTCTCTCTCTCTCTCTTTCTTTCTTTCTCTCTTTCTCTCTCTCTCTCTCTCTCTCTCTCTCTCTCTCTCTCTCTCTCTCTCTCTCTCTCTCTCTCTCTCTCTCTCTCTCTCTCTCTCTCTCTTTCTCTCTCTCTCTCTCTCTCTCTCTCTCTCTCTCTCTCTCTCTCTCTCTCTCTCTCTCTCTCTCTCTCTCTCTCTCTCTCTCTCTCTCTCTCTCTCTCTCTCTCTCTCTCTCTCTCTCTCTCTCTCTCTCTCTCTCTCTCTCTCTCTCTCTCTCTCTCTCTCTCTCTCTGCCTCTCTGCAGATAGGTGGGTGTGTAAAATGTATTTGAAAAGGCATACATATATGCAGTACGCACATGCTGTATGTATTGCATAAATGTATACATATTCATCATGCAAAATTTGATCGCGGGTATTTGTAATTCCGCATGTGTGCATATGCATGTTGGTGCGACTTTGTTTGTAATGCTGGCCTCCCGCAGCGAGGCAGGGAGGGCCGGGCGGGAAGGCCGGGCGGGAAGGCGTGCCACGCAAGAATGAGGTGAGGCAGCGTGTCAGGGCGCGAGGGTGGTGCCGAGTCTTGCGTGAAGGCATGGGAGGCAAACACATAATATATATATATATACCGTATTTAGTGCATATTTATTTCAATTTTTATTTTGCATATTTTATTTTAAATAGAGACTTAAAAACATTAGTCTTAACATATATTTGCATACATATTTTATTTGGATTATTTCATGTAATTATACGTGTATTTATTTTACAGTGTAATTACGCACGACAAGACTAGATAATGTATTTTGATATGATTTGTACCCACGTCCAAATCGATACATTGCCTGCTTATAAAACTAGTTTCTGCAAATAGTAGTTAATTATTTTTTTAAGATCCATCGGGATGGGATCCGGTAGAGCTATTAAATATGGGAATTATCACGACACACAATACTGCATCAGGGCTAGGGTGATGGCGAGGGATGTTGATTATCTACCAGCTGTGCAGGAGTGCTCGTGATGGATATGAGTGGATGCAACACCGTGTCTATCCGCAAGCACACGTCGCATCCCCGAGCTAGATTAGCTAATTTTGTAGGCAGGCAAGTAAGTCGGACGGGGCTGGAAGCACTATTTGCGAGGCTGAGTGCAGGTGTGTTCGACTGTGATGTCCCATTCGGCTAGGAAATAGTTCCCTGCCACGGGACCTTTCAGCCCCAGGTCATGTGACAGGGTATCCAGATCCACGGCCTCCCGACCGGACTTCTGTCAGGGAAGGAACAGACGTTGATAGTACAGATTCATATTGAAGAACCCCGGAGGGAACAATAGAAGCTTGATATGAGACTGCAAACACTCAAGTTAGATATGAGAGAATAGAAATGAAATATCTTTGTTGGCACTGAAAAATAACTTATTCAAAAGCATTCAGGACTGACCCATTCAATATATATATGCCGAGTGATTTTATAGTTATGTATATGTTTAATTTCAAATATAATGTGGATATTCAGAAATCGGATATATACTATTGCACTCGCCTAATCTATAGTTTTAGGGTGAGATTTAAGGTGTATTTCAGTAAGACAGATGGAAGAACGCTTGCATTATTATAAGGTTATGTAAACGATGTTTTTTGTTGAATTATTATACTCGAGCTTTATAGAACTAACCTGGCATGACCTGGCCCTAGGAACCGTAGCATCGTCAGGAGGGATGGCCGTCTGCTGGAGGTAGAGCAGAAACACCATGCGATGAGAACCCGATCCCTGAGCAGGTCGTGGGGGGTCGTACTGCACCACCTCCGTCCCTAAGAATAGAACCGCAAACACCACTCGGATCAGGTCTTGGTAGGGTAGGGGGAGGGGGGGATCATGGAGTCTAAGGCGGAGAGGAAGGAGAAGTTGAGTGAAGCTTTAGAGGAAAGTTTGGTGACTTGATTTGGTTGAGGACTTCGGGGGGATGGTGGCATTCGGCCCTGTTTACCTAATATGTGGAGTATCGTTGTTCTTATTCAATCTTCACTGTCCACAGAGATTGGTCTTATTTACCGTGAAATTGACAATGGAAATTAGATTGCTCTTTAGGAATGCGAATTGGAAGTGAGCGGGATATAAAGCGATGAACTGACCCTTCTGTGGCAGCTTGTGAGGCATATTGACCAGCATCCAGTTGACGTAGGGTTTCGGAGAGCGGTCCAGGTCCAGCAGCAGAAGGGTGTAGAACCGACCCGCCTCCCCCGGGAACCTGTGGGCGATGACGCGAGTGTAGATGAGACTCACAAGCGAGACAATTTAGATTAACTTGTTGCCGAGCGCCTGGGCTTGAATAGGACAAAATGGCCGACCGCCTGCTGTAAATATGACTCGGCAACTCGCGCTCTCCTGGGAATGCTGTGCTTGCCGGAGATAATGTGTTTTAATAACCGTAGAGTTCAATCAGCTGTATGTTGTAGATTGGATACATTTTATGAAATTAAATCTCTTTTTTATGAAAGGTGTTTTTTATCAAGCAATTTCTTTGTAATTGTTTAGTGAATGATGTCTGAAAAGTTCGGCCGTTTACCTCGTTTCAAAACTAATTTTGTGACATATTACTTGTTCTTCTCAATATCATGTGATTCGTTTTTTTTCCGATGAAGCTTAATTTCAAAGGTTCTTACTGTAGGGTCTTGGGCTGATGCCTTGCCTGGGCCGGGGTGATAAGGGAGCCCAAGTGGACACACGTATGATCCCCATAGTTCACGTTGATAAGGTACGGAGGGGGGCGGGGCAGGAACGACGGCACGATACCATGGCTCTCCCACTCGCTATCCAGGTACTGATCCCACTCCTCGTCAGTGACCTCCTCAGCCCGGACCTGTAGGCAGAGGGATTGAGTATGGAGAAGGAATTACCTTTAGATCAGAGTCAGCAATACTATAACTATATATTCTAATGAAGAAAATATTGATACTTTTCTTTCCAAAATTACTTTGGTTAAGAAATATCAGCATGGAGTCGTTTTCGCTCCGGCACGTACAGCTTTAACCCTTACTTTAGCTCTGAATCGAATAACACGATATCTATAACGGTGTGCAACATTGTGCGGGAAACGACTCCATAAACATACTGCATCGTCAATTAAAGTCCATAATTCACAGGGTTTCCTATCACGCCACGTTGAGTCTCTCGTTTGGGTTTGCATTTCATCGTTGCTGTCCATTTTTTAGGAAATGATGTAGCAGTTTCATTGTCAAAATTACTTCTGTATCCGTATTTTCGTCTGGGTATCTGTGTATATTTTTGATAAAGTTGGCATTCCATAAAAACACACAATGTATACTGAGGATCTACCGTTATATAACCCGGAATTAGCATAGAGTTTACCTGTATTGTAGGTTCGAAAAAGGTGTGCATGGAGGCCGGCAAGGGCGCCTGGTTGAGGGACTCCTCCAGTGATGGGTACTCCTTGAGGCGGTTGACGAGGTCAAGGGGCAGATGGGCTGGGATCTCGGGCACTCGGGGGGCCTCGGGAACGCGAAGGGGTGGCGTCGCAGGGCGGGGCACTCTTGTAGACTCAAAGTGAGGCAGGGAGTCGGAGAGCTCCGGCGCGTCGGGGGATAACAGGGCAGGGTGTGATGACTGGCTCACGCCGTGTGGAGACGTGGTTGTTGGCGAAGCGTCGGGATGATCCAAGAATGTTGAAGAATCGGGGGCGTGCGGGGGTCCGGCAGGTCCCTGTGCCCTCTGGTCATACTGATCATGATCTGATCATGAGGAAGGAAGGGCATGTCTGTCACGGGGGGTTGTGCA
>BOPN01000160.1:600324-602824 GCA_017312705.2 Penaeus japonicus
GGAAGGAGGAAGGCAGGGAAGATCTACTCCCTCAAGCATTAGCAACACTGCAGCCCCCGCCCATCGTCTCGCCATCCGATGTAATTGAAGGAATTAAAGTGATAACGATGGGCGACATGGAAAGACCTTTGGCACCTGGTCTCTGGGGCATTATTTTTTTCCTCTTCAGAGTGTAATCATTTTCGCAATTTGAATATTCTTTGATAGTTAATTAAGGCAGTCAGATTTTTTTTCTGTACATAAAAGCGGATATCCATATACAAATAGCTATTATACAGTATTCATACTCATTCATAATTCTTTCAGCCGCCTTTAAGCTCAGAGAAATGTAATAATGACCTTGGAGAACTGATGGCCTTGAGTATATTATTATCTGAAACACCTCATACAAAGAGAGTCCCAGTTGGGCGGAGAAAATGCAGAAAACCTTTAAATTGGTAGTAACAAGATTTGCTCCGTTATATAATTCAAAGCAAATGGTATGCCACGCGGACATGCAGATGCCGCCTTTATACGCATCCTACGTAAGTGAGCTGTGGACTCCAGACTCCACCTGGAAGGGGGGCGGGGAAGGGGAGGTGTGGGGGTATTGGAGTAAAATCCTGGCAGTCCTATCCAATTGGGAGCAAAATCAACCCCGCGTGGTGCGTGGGAAGTATCATGAAGAAATATGGGATAGCTTTGGGGGCATTCCGGTGGTAGGCTTCTGTTGACATATGCGACCGCACGGCAGTGTTCTGCAGGCTTATTATGTGTCTTGTGTGTGTGCGTGTGGTTGAAGAGAGAGAGTGAGAGTGTGTGTGTGTGTGTGTGTGTGTGTGTGTGTGTGTGTGTGTGTGTGTGTGTGTGTGTGTGTGTGTGTGTGTGTGTGTGTGTGTGTGTGAAAGAAAGGAAGAAAGAAAGAAAGAAAGAAAGAAAGAGAGGGGGAGGAAGGGAGCAGGGAGTGAGAAATAGGAGAGAGAAGATATAGATAAAGTAGCGGATTGGAGGATTGGACGAAGTAAGACACAAGGCACTCCATCTTTATCTATAAAAGAGAGGCCCATTGGGGAGGGGCCTATATTGGGTAAGGGAGCTTCATCTTCACTTGTCCTTGTGGGTCACCGTTCTCCTCCGCTTTTCTGATCCATCTATCGACCTCTTCGTCACAGACTGGCCATTGTTATTCGCCAGTTACAAACGCGTTGATGAGTGTCTCTCGCGAAATCCAGTGCTTGCGGGTTGTTTGTTTTTGCTAGATTTCAAACTGCGTATCTTCATTGTAGGATTTGCATAGGTATAGAAAGGGATTGGGGTCGATATTGTTTAAACACGATGATAAAAAGAGGAAGGATGGCCAAATGGAGAGGAGTTAGACGAGGTGGGAAAGTTAGCACTGGTGGGAGAGAGAGAGGGAGTGATTAGGACATTTGTGTGATGAATTTTCCCAACGAATTGCTGTCCCAGTACGGATAAGCACAACGTTGTTTGTCCTGGTTTCCCGCTTTGCCATTCATCTATTTGATGGGAAAAGCGGGAAGTGTAGTATTTTTTAATGGTTTTCCAAGCTTCAATCCCCTGATATCCTCAACCTTGCATTTACAAATCACCATCTACAATGTAGATTTGATTTTTTTTTCTCTCGTTTTTGAACATGGACCGATGTATTGCAGACGAGGAAGAAACACATTTTGAAAAAAAATCGGGAAAAATGTAAGCGTTATGAATTAGAGTTTATGACGGGCGTGGCATGCGGGCTGGACATGTGCCGTCACGCGGAACCTTAATAACTATTTTACGTGTTTGACGCACGGTGCACTTTAGGTTGGTCGTCCTCCAGGGCAGGAGCCACGGGGGATTTTTTCATTTCATCTCTTTCTCTAATCTTCCATATGTATATATATATATATATATATATATATATATATATATATATATATATATATATATATTGTGTGTGTGTGTATGTAGATGTATACATATATGTATATGTATATATATGTGTAGAGGTATATGTATATATATATATACATATACATATAAACATAAAAACATATATATACATATACATATAAACATATATATACATTTACACATATATATATACATACACACACACACACACACATATATATATATATATATATATATATATATATATATATATATATATATATGTATATGTATATATATGTTTATATGTATATATATGTTTATATGTATATATATGTTTATATGTATATATATATATATATATATATATATATATATATATGTGTGTGTGTATATATATATATATGTATATACATATATATATATGTAAATGTATTTATATATGTAAATGTATGTATATATGTATATTTATGTATATATATATATATATATATATATATATATATATATATATATATATGTTTATGTATGTATATATGTATATGTATGTATATATGTGTATGTATATATATGTATATATATATTATATATATATATATATTTATGTATATTATATATGTATGTATAT
>BOPN01000160.1:615324-621633 GCA_017312705.2 Penaeus japonicus
AGGTTGGATATCTGACATAGTGGAGTATATGTAAAGTCAGATAAAGCGCTGCGGAATGGCACTGCCTCGATTTTTTATATCGGAGTGCAGGCGGAATCGGCGGCGAGGCGAGCGAAACTTTCATGACGGCGAGTACAAAGTGCGCTAACTACCGAATGAGAGGAAAGGACTTTGTCACCGGGACTCGATTAGGCTCCTCTGCTTGTTGCTCGGTGTGCTTGGGGTAACTTTGCTTCGCCTGAGGGACATAAGGGGGGTGGTGGAGACGCCTTAGTTATTTGGGAAAGTTCCTGAAAGGCTTGTGCATGCAAGCATGAAGGACTTTCATACCCATTGTTCATTATTTCTTCGTCTTCTGATTATCGCATTTGAATAAGAAATATGTACACACACTTTCTCTTATAGATTATAGTGTCAAATCCACTTCAAGGAAATATCAAGAAAAAGAGAGAAAATATTGCTAGGTGGTTGGTAAGCTTGCATATACCTGCCTGACGGAGATGGACAGTAATCCTGACCAATTTACCCATCTCATGAAAATCTCCTCTCCTCCATCTTCCTGCCTGCTCACCGTCGACCTTTCTCGAATTCGATGCGCGCGTTGATCATCCGGCGATTACTTCAGGTTACAAGTTCTCCACGATCGACAAAGAAAGCCAACGAGATGCCCTAAATCTCCGGGCTAGTTAAGATAGCGGGGAGTGGCTTTGTATATGTTGAGGACGCGTTTTCTTTTCTCATTTAACGAAGCACCTTGAGTATTTAAGCTTGCTTTTTCCTTGAAGTTAATCTCCTCCTTGTATTATTATCGCCTTCTCATGACGTTCTGAAGTGATTGGAAATGACACAGAGGAGGCGTTCAGATCAGGAAAACACCTACCCTGCAAAGCTAATGTCGATTTTGAGATGTTTGCATGGGGTCGGTGAGATGGCTGTGCTAGAAGGGACATTGTTAGGAAGGAACCTGTTGCGTGTGAGGGTGTATTTGTGTGTTTCTATGCGTATGTATAGTATATGTACGTGAGTATGTAGACCGGGATGTACTTGTGAATACCGTTAATACAGAATGTGAAGAAATATTCTTATAAATGTTTTCTTTCCCTTGGCCAAGACCCAGCGTAGTAATGTTTTACCGCCATCTATCACGCTGTCTTTACTGCCTCGCCCCCAAGATTATTGCGCCAGTTTCACTCTAAATTTTGTTCGTAAATTTCTCGAAATGTAAAACGAGGATGTATTGTATTTCCCATTATGAGAGAAATGCTTTTTGTTGCGAATGTTGCCCCTTCGTGGATTCCATTTTTCTGCCGAGATTTTCTGCGATGGATAATTCAATCGTCTCGAATTTTCTACTCGTCTGCTCCCTCAGGCGGTTTTGACTTCTTTTGGGCTTATGTGGGAGGTTCTTCGTGTGCTACCAACGTCGTAATCGTGGCTGAAGTATAGGACAAAGGGAGAGGGAATGAGTAAGAGAG
Organism: Penaeus japonicus; assembly: GCA_017312705.2. Taxonomy (NCBI): domain Eukaryota; kingdom Metazoa; phylum Arthropoda; class Malacostraca; order Decapoda; family Penaeidae; genus Penaeus; species Penaeus japonicus. The sequence continues at coordinate 616,800 of BOPN01000160.1, forward strand.
GGAGGCAGTGGGTGAGGCAGGGAATGGATACGTGAGAGAGAGAGAGAGGGAGAGAGAGAGATAAAGAGAGAGGAAGGGGGAGGGAGTACACAGACCGACGAGGAGAGAAAGTGAAAGTGAGAGAGGGAAATACCTAGAGAGGGAAGGTAATGCAATTCAATACGACAATTGCGACACGATTCAAATTGCAGCTGAAAGGCTCAGGGGACAGACGGCTGCGTCAAGCGAGGGAAAAATATTTTGTTAAAAATCAGTTTGGAAAGAATTGCGATAATTACATTCATTCTCTTGAATGCCTTTCTCCCCCTCCACCGGGCGCCTCTCCGCTCGCCGTCAGACAAAGAATTGATGACGGAGTAATGGAAGTGGAGGGTAAGGACAGTCTGCCTCTAACCCTCCCTTGCACCTTCACCCTTTCTACCTCGCACCCACTCTCCCTTCCTCCTCCTGTCATCTTCCTCTCCTCCCCTCTTCCTTTTCCTCTTCTTCCTCCTGTTCCTCTCTTCCCCTCCTCCCTTCCCGACCTTTTCCTCCTCCGTCCCCCCCACCTCGTCCTCCACCTCCTCCTCCCCAACCCCTTGTCCTCTCTGCTCCCACAGCCACCGCGGACACATCCAACACCGCACTCACTCGCGCCCAAAAATAGCGCCCCACTTGAGGTCGGCAGGCAGAGCACTCCAGCAGTTCCGTCAGTGTCTCTGCGCTGGTCATTACCAAGGTTGGCGCCTCGGCCGGAAACCCGGGGTTTCCCAGCGGCCTGAAGAACCTGTCGTGTCCAGAGGGGGGGTTGGGGGGACGGGAGTAGAGGGCAATGGGAAGGGGAGAGTTTGGGGGCAAGGGGAGTGGCCGAAGAGGTAGGAGGAAGAGGAGGAGGTTGTGAAGATAGGAAGAAGATGAGGAGTGGATAATTAGGACGTGGAGAAGTGGAGGAGGTAGTGGGTGGGGGTTGAATTAGGGGGGGGGGGGCGGAGGAGGAAGTTCGTGTAGCTCAAGATTTACTGCATAACGACCTCCTGCTCATTACCTCTTTCTTTGTTTTCGCTTTCGCATTATTTCTCCTTTTTTATCCTTCCTTAATTCCGGGTCGGCATCTCACAAGGAAGGCACGGAATCTCGCCTGACCATCGATCTGCCTAGAAGTAAAATTACAAAGAGAGGAAAAACACGAAAAAAAAAGAAAAAAAGGAAGAAGGGGAGAAAAATAGAAAGGAATCGCATGCTTGCCATTTCCGGGATCGTGCACATGTTCTATAGCGAAAGTTTGTTGGCGGGAAAAAAGTGTGTGCGTTTTTTTCTCTCTTTTTCTTTAAACTTGCGAACACTGGCTGGAAATCTCTAAACAGATTTGAGCGGCGAGGGGAAAATGCAGGGAGCCTTGCCTTGGTAGTGGGGGAAAGGGAGACGTTGGAGGTAAAGAACATAGGGAAACGCGAGAGAAAGGCATCGAGAAGATAGAGAAAAGGATATTATTTTGTAAAATGAAAATAGGAAAAAAATATGGATAAGATCAGACGGCTAAAAAAATAAACAAATATTTAAACAGTCCAAATGTCGCAGCAACATGAAGGAAAAGCATGGGGAGGAACGAGACAAAGCGAAAGAGGATAGAAGGACATACAAACAGGCAGATAGGAATCGGCTGTTGTTATCGGATGCGGAGAGCGAAAGTGAAAGTTGTGAGGTCGACAAGGGAGGGAGGGGGGAGGGGGGGAGACCACCGGTGTGACCCCGACCTTGGGTAGCCATTATGACTAGTATCTGTCGTGCTGCGTGTGTGTGACTGAGCGGGGAGGGATGGAAGAGAGAGAGAGAGAGGAGAGAGAGATGTGTGTGTGCACAGTTATAATAAACTAATATAGAAACTGAGAGTGAATGAAAGGAAGGAGGAAATTACACGCCGTGAGTCATTGTGATTGATGATAAGAAGGCTCCCGCCATAACTCTATCGCGCTGCGGAAATATTGGTCAATTTTAAAATTCCTTGATTAGGGTCTCTCTCTCTCTCTCTCTCTCTCTCTCTCTCTCTCTCTCTCTCTCTCTCTCTCTCTCTCTCTCTCTCTCTCTCTCTCTCTCTCTCTCTCTCTCTCTCTCTCTCTCTCTCTCTCTCTCTCTCTCTCTCTCTCTCTCTCTCTCTCTCTCTCTCTCTCTCTCTCTCTCTCTCTCTCTCCTGCCCCCCCTCGATCGGAGCGATAAGAGGCGAAATATAAAATGGCCTATGTAAGGCAAAATGGCTCTCCAACCCAATTGAAGACCTGAGCAATTTTATCATCTCTAGAGTGACCCGGATATTGCCGCACCCCCACGCGCTCTCTCGGCCCCTCTTCTGATCGCCGTTTTGCCTAATTTCCCTCGTCTTCGCATTCTTTCATTCTATCGGTATTTTCATTTACTTGTTTTCTTTACCTTTTTTCTGTATTTTTATCTCTCCCCTCTGCTGATCTATTCAGTTTTCTCCTACCCCCTCTCTGTTCTCTCTATCCTTCTCCTCCCCTCCCTCTCTCTCCGTGTCCCTCCTCCTCCTCCTCCTCACGCTCTTCTTTCACTCGCTTTCTCAATCGCCTTCATTAGAGGAACGGCTGAGGTAATGGAATAACCAAAGGCATAATAAAAACGCAAGGGGAGGAGAACTTCGTCATGCAATGGAAGAGAAGAAGCGACTGCAGGAGAGAGAATCTCGTCCTAAAACGAGATGGCGATTATTCCGCAAGAAGTTGAACGGTCATCATTGCGGCATGAGGCTATTTTTAGCTTTTTTTCTCTTGGAAGCAAAAGTCGACACTTCCCATCAGATATTCCTTGACCTCTCTTTCTTGCTCCCTCACTCTCCCCCTGCCTCCTTCCTTCTCTCTTCCTCCCTCTCCCTCTCGCTCTCCCTCTCGCTCTCCCTTCCACCTTTTCTCATTCCTCCTTCCTCTTTTCCCTTCCTCCCCCCCCCTAACCTTACGAAACGGTGCACCAGCGAGTTTAAGGTTCGAACTTTCTGTTTCTGAGAACTAGTGCATGAAACTTTCAAACTTAACTCGTGCAGATGTTTGTGTGGTTACGTGCCGGGTCTTGTATGGTATCTGACTTTAGGATGAATAAGTGTTTACGTACTTGGATTCCTGCACGAGTGTTTGCTTAATAGTCAGCCAAGAGCGGTATTCCCAGTAGGTTTAGATGGTCGTCCTGAACGTATAGCCTTGTTTTCTTTCTGGTATAGCCTCGGTGTGTTGCGTGTAGCTAGTCCTTTGATCTTTCTGTCTTTCTCATACCTCCCGTGCATTTCTTCCTATCGAAACTCTTCTTACGGGCTGTTAGTATTACACAATAATGTTTTTAGCATCGAACGAGTTATGCAAGGCACATCTGGCCCTACAGCTCCCCTTCGCAGTCGCAGTCGTCATCGGCCGCATACCTTCCTCGCGGATTCCATAAATGACACAGCAATATCCGCATTGCTCGGCGCGGTCTACACATTCCGATTTTCACGCACACGTCTCCGTCCTGCTGGTGGGAAGCTGTGTTGAATAGCAAATGTAAGTTTTTACGCCGCGTGGTATTTTTTAGCGTGTTGATCCATGTCGCTTCATTGGTTGTGAATACCAGTGCAGAGGAGTCGACTTTTATTTTCTAGATTCCTTTGGTGTTGGTGAAAAAATGAGAGAGCGAATCTTACCTTCTCATCCTCCATATCTTGCAATTTAATGCCAGCAGCATTTGATACGTGTTTGATTTCCTTCCTCCGCAGACTTACCCGGGAACACCAATTTACACAGCTTGCGAGATATTATCACAATATCTGCTCGATGAATAATTGGCAGCGGTTCTATTCTGCCAACAATTGAATTACACCACTAAATTTGAACGGCTTCCACGAGAAACGGAATCATAATTGCTGACTGAGTGCTGACCTTCCCTCAGACTGCGTTGCCTTCTGGATACGGTTGCAAGGTGGAAAAAGGGAAGGCAGTAAGCCTGCGAAAAGTTATGGCGATATTAGTAACTCCATGTGACGGTCTCATACGTGGCCAGTGTCTAGGAAATCTCCAAATTTTGATTGAAAACGACCAGGTGGAGGCGACAAATGTTATTTTTCTCCTTTAGATGAACATAAAAAAGGTAGACGGCGTATCCGGAACAATTAGAAAGTATGTAAGTTTTTATTGTGTGCTCTCGGTGCAATACAAACAGTTGGAGAAATCACATTGAAGAATAGTTTTCACGCGTGATAATTGAAGCCTTCCAAGCTTTCCGTTGAAAGAGAGATCGTATGCAAACACATCTTGACGGCGGCTCACCCATTAAAAATTGTTTACTGTTCGTGCGAGGAACATCAAAACTAACCCTGGATTCCGACCCATCATAGAAAACGGAGTAAGTAATCGAATATTCCCGGTGTCAATACAGTCGGTCCTCGCCTTGCCCTCCCGCCATCCCGCCAGCTCTTCCCTCTCCAATATTCGTGGCTGAATGTGTATTCGGGAGATTTAGGGCCACATTTTGGTCTCCAGTCGAGATTTGAAGCTCATGCGAGGAAAGGGGAGAGGGGGGGGGGGTACCTCTTCGACCGACTGGAGTATCAGACGAAGTATACACACTTTACAGAGGCGAGAGCGCTTTGACGGTCTATAGAATTCGAAAGTTGTTGTAACGGGGTCGTCGAGGGTGGATAGGGGAGGGGCAGTATGAGAGAGTGGATTGGAGCTCGGCTTGGTTCAATGGAGAAAGGGAATAATACTTTTCATCATTTCACTCCTACTAATTCTGTATAAAAAGTGGAACTAAGTGAGTGTATGGGTTTATAAATGCTGGATGGTTTTATGAATAGTTACGGGAGGCAATGGCTGACATT
>BOPN01000160.1:622539-630039 GCA_017312705.2 Penaeus japonicus
CTTCCAGCAAGCCACTTGTACTACAGTTAAAACCTTAATCATTACCACTATAACACTCTTCAATTCTTCACAGTACGGAGACACAAAGATATAAACAAGAGGGCCATATCCTGCAAGAGGACACGAGTTAAAACAAGATGAAAAATGATGCTTACCGCTTAAATATGTTCCAAATATTTACATCAAACCCTGTTCCTGATACTCATTTACACTAAATGCACTTCAATCCATCAGGTATTTACAAATTACTCTAAAAAATGACGGGCTGGGGAAGTCCTCTCTCTCTCTCTGCTCCACGGATTTTCCTTCCTTGTTGAAAATCCTGTCGCTCTTACACTCTGCCTTTGTCTGCTTCTGAATGAACTCTTACGCAAGATAATAACATTGATATTAGTTGCAGTATAGTGTGATTGGTTCCTCAAATGTCTCTGCAAATATATTAAATTAAAAAAACAACAGATATGGAACATCCACTGCCCCTAAATATATGCACATATGAGGAAAAACAGTTCAGTGAGAAAGTTATACTTATGTGTCCTTATCTATCATATCATTGCACGATTCATCATTTACTCTCTATGAAACCAAGTGCACTGAAAACGAAACAATAAAAAAAAATGTTGGTTTCGTGACTTTTGAGTAATGCTTGACCGTCATCCTACTAGTCCTACCTTTGGGTTTTGCTTTTGTATAACTTAGATCCTAGTTTATTTTACTGTGATTGGAAGAGAGGGAGAGAAGGAGAGAGGGAGAGAGGGAGAGAGGGAGGGAGAGAGGGAGAGAGAGAGAGAGAGAGAGAGAGAGAGAGAGAGAGAGAGAGAGAGAGAGAGAGAGAGAGAGAGAGAGAGAGATGGGGAGAGAGAGACTTATTACATCTGTTGATGTTAAAATGAAAAGAAAAAGAGGATGATTATTCACAAGAACGGAAAAAATATAGTCAAATACAATAATGGCATCCAAACTACCAAATATACATTAGGGAATATTTTTGGTCAAATGGAACACCATAATTAACAGAGATGTAGTTAGCATGAGGTAAGGGATTGACTGGAAGGCTAACAATAAAAATTAAATTTTGGCTATTTCGCAATGGACTTTTCATTTCAACTAAATATAAAAAACGAAAATACTATGCAACTCTGTTACAAAAAAGACAATCACTTATTGAGTCGACAATTCTAATAAAAAACATTCTGCAATTAAATGAGAACAATTGCATTCACAATCCTAACAGGTAATCAGGTTCAATTGGTTTACAATTCATTTCACATAGTTAGAAAGGCTAGCCCAAAAAAGGCTTAGCAAACTGGCTTTCAATTAAGTGAGGGTATTTCCAAGTGGTATGGTATTGGAATCTATGGGACTTCACAGATACTCATTATCAATTTTATTTAATCTATGAGGCTTTATGGATAGTTATTACTGATCTTCCTATGACTACAGGATGAAAACTCATCAATGCCTAAACTCATAAAACAATACTAAACTATAATGATCTTCTAAAGAGGATGATGTATTGATTCACTTATGAAAGCACACTCTAATTATGTATTGAGATGTCAGTGTAACTCCCTAATCTCGTTTTAATCAAGTGTCTAGTCATCATTCAGTGGACACAAATTTACACAGAGAAAAAAATAGTACATTCAGTAAAGACATACACACAAAATACCAATCAAAGACTTTCCACAAAGTTTTTTTTCCATCTTGATATGCATATCAGACAAATGTCGCATCTGAGATTCATAGAGGTGATTGCAAGTCTTCAACGGAAAACCAGTTAATCACAGGTTCATAGCATTACTTTGTCCGACATTCATCATGCTTGTACTCTTAAATTTAAATCTATTTACTGTTGACTAAATAGATTAGTCATCCATATAAAATATGTATTTTGGCTATGGGCAGTATGCAGGATGGAACCCTTTCTTGTGTTTTGCTATGATAATTATTTCCCCTTGTGGTGACAGATATGCTTAGAGGGAGAATGCGACAGTAGCTGAGATTAAGGATTGAACTCACATAAAGATATATGCATCATAGGGGGCCGTTGGCTGTTCTCTTAGACCTCAAACTAAAATCAATGACATTTGCAGGGCATGCAAGGGATTATCCTCATCCTCAGAATTGAAGAGGGAGAGAGGGGGAGAGGGAGAGAGAGGGAGAGAGAAGGAGAGAGGGAGAGAGGGAGAGAGAGAGGGAGAGTGAGAGGGAGAGGGAGAGAGGGAGAGAGGGAGAGAGGGAGAGAGGGAGAGAGGGAGAGAGGGAGAGAGGGAGAGAGGGAGAGAGGGAGAGAGGGAGAGACGGGGAGAGAGAGAGAGAGAGAGAGAGAGAGAGAGAGAGAGAGAGAGAGAGAGAGAGAGAGAGAGAGAGAGAGAGAGAGAGAGAGAGAGAGAGAGAGAGAGAGAGAGAGAGAGAGAGAGAGAGAGAAATCATGCCTTGTTTCACCTCCACACATTCTTTTAAGTAACACTAGGTGAAAATAACTTCTCAATAGATGCAAAGACCCAAAACTCTCCTCTGAAAATATATAAAAGTAAATGTAGTTATGCCTGTCTCACACCGATGCAAATGCAAGCCTTTTTGGTGGACTTTTAACACTAATATAAAATTTAAAAAAAAGGAAATAGTACAACTTCAGGACCCAACATACATTTACCATGCATCAACTATGCACTCCTCTCTGCCACATGACAAATTCCCACTCACAGAATCAACCGTAGAAATTCGGGTGAAATCTAAGAGTCGAATCACAGCAGAATAATTCTCCACACCAAATCAACCACAGAAATTTGAGTGAAAAGAGCATGTAGTTTTAACATGTCCTTTTTTTTGGAGCTGAAAAATGAAAATTAATAATGAAACCTTTCGAGGCAAGTGTTGGCTGCTGGGTCAGCTGCTGCACTTTAAGAAATACAAAATTAGATGTACTCCGTGGATATCTTTAAGAATGGTTTAATCATCAGGTTTCTGGGTATACTGTGTCATATTTTCTCTTTCTTAGAATCATAAAGATTAGCAATCATATCTATGAGTGTGTATCATGTCATACATTCATATATATAGACATACAAAGACACATGTATTTATGCATGTAGGCACAAACAGAGACATCATGTGTATATACGTATGTGTGTGTGTGTTGTGTTTGTGTTTGTGTTTGTGTTTGTGTTTGCGTGTGTGTGTGTGTGTGTGTATAAATATGTGTGTATATGTATCTGTGTTTGTGTATATATGTATATATGTATATATGTATATATGTATATATGAATGTAGGAATGAATGAATGTATGTATGTATGTATGTATGTATGTATGTATGTATGTATGTATGTATGTATGTATGTATGTATGTATGTATGTATGTGTGTATATATGTATGTCTTATGTGTGTATGTTTTATGTATGCATGCTTTATGTATGTATGTTTTATGCATGTACGTATGTATGTATGTAACTAAGTGTGCATACACATGTGTGCAGATGTATGAATGGTTACATGTTCCTATGTGAACATGTGTGTGCATACATACATGGGTACTTGTGCCTATGTGCTCATGTGAGAGAGAGACAGAGAGAGAATGTAGAAGGATAGATAGGTAAATGCAGTATAGCCATGTGTGTTCTTTAGACATACATAAATTCTACTTTTCAATTTCATACATAAAATCTTCATTTATCAATTTTAGTTACTTAAATCTCTTTAAATATCAATTCCATATCTTCGTATATATCTATATATTTACATACATACAAGTTTTACTCAACTCCTTTCCCCATGTGTCTTCTTTGTCTTTGCTTAGTCGTCTGTTTCCTCTCCAACTTCATCGTCTGTCTCTATCTCATCAAGAGACTCGACATCACATTCACTCTCTGATTCTTCAATGTCTGTGTCCTCCTCTATCTCCCATTCCGTGTTCTCCTCTACTTCATCTTCTGCATTTACTCTAGTCTTGAACCTCTTGTGTTTTGATGGTGAATTGCTGTCGCTTACCCTGTCATCATCATCCAACGCGTCAGACTGTCCCTCTGGCAATTTTCTTTTTCTTGGCTTTTCTATCTGCACTTCCGGTTCCCAATCTTCCCCAAAGCTGAGATTTGATTGTGAATCTTCAGCAACATTTAGATTTGCCTTCCCTTCCTCGTACTCACTTATGAAATGAGTCGCTAAGTGTTCGTATAACTCCTGCTCGTCTAGAAAGTACAGTGAACATTCGTTACAAGTAAACTGGTGATTCTCATAATCAATAATGTTTAGTGGTGGCTTTACTGTCTTCTTCCCTCTTACTTTAATCGGGGCTTTGGAGAGATGAAGCTGGACATGCCTCCAAAACGTTAATCTGTCTTTGTACAACCCATTACACAGAGAACATTTGAAATCTTCACGATCCTCCGTTTGGTTCATTTTCGTCAACAACAACTTCTCTATTACTACATTTCTCTTATTTATGTGATCTGTGTAGTTTTTCTCTAGTTGGCCCTTACATATCCAGCACTGATTCCTCAAGTCGTAACTGTCTAAGAGATCATGAGGTACCAAGGCATCCCACATACCGAGATTACCGTAGTGTTTTGATAAGTGTTTGCACAAGCACCATGTACTCTTGAATACAGTGCCACACATATGGCACTTATAAGGCTGGCAGATTGTTAGATTTATCGATGACTTATGCAAGGACAGGACATGTCTGACAGCCTCATCTCTATTCTGGAATATCTCTGAACAACACGTACATTGCTGAGTGGTATCGGAACTCTCTCCAAAATTGGGGACTTTGTTTCTGAGCCTGATGGTGTTGTTACTTGCTTGGTTTTTCTCATTTGGCTTATCAATCTCCTTGTTTCCCGTCTCGTCTCTTTTATTAGGAATAACCTCTTTTTTATCAAGAATAACCTCCTTTATATCAGGAAGAATCTCCTTTCTATCAGGAAGAATCTCCTTTCTATCAGGAAGAGCTTTCTCGTCCTCAGTTTCCTGTCCGGTATAAGGCAGCAGAAAGTGAGTCGCCAGATGTTTGTTCAAAGTTGTTTTATCATCAAATTTTAAAGAACAGTCACTGCATCGCAATTCTCTTAAATTCCCTGTACTATCAGATGACGAAGACTCACTAACCTTCTTGAACTTTTTCGGAAATTTGTACATGTGAAGAACAATGTGTTTCCAAAAATTATATCTGGTGGTACATACATCCCCGCAGAGGGAACATGGAAAGTCCTCCTCCTCATCCACTTCTTCATTCTCATTTGACAGAATTTTTTCAATCAAATTATTACGCATGTTGATATGTCTTGACGCTTTTCTCCCCAGCATATTATTACAAATCCAACAATATCTCCGATCTTTGGTCTTTTTTAACAAATCTCTTGGGACTAGATCATCCAGCATATTTAACTCCTGGTAGTGAATTAAAAGGTGTTTACATAAGATCATCGGCTTCATAAAAGTCTTGTCACAGACATGGCAAGTCTGGGTGTCGTCCATCATATTTCCGAGGATTGTTTTGTGCGTGGTAAACACATGCTCCACTGCATCCTCCAGCGATTTAAACTTTCTGTGACATCGTTTGCACTTTTGGGGAACCTGAGATGATGACACCTTGCCAGCCAATATAGCATGTTTAACCATCAACTTGTTCTGAGTGATAGAGTTTTTGGTCCCTCCTCCTAAAGCTCTACAACCCCCTTCTTCAGGCTCACTTCTCTCATCTTCACCTTCTTCAACACAGTCTTCTTCACCCTGAGTAATGTGTGGATCAAGCAGGTGAGTTGCAATGTGTCCATATAGCTGAGACTTCTTCAAGAACTTCAATGGGCACCTCGTGCATTTGAAACGCTTCCCACCTTCTGCATTCTTGAAAAATGCCTTCGACATGTGAAGTTTGATGTGCTTCCAAAATGCAAATCTGCTTTGGAAAGCTTCGTCACAAGCAGAACAGTGGTAAATATCATTATTTTCTGGTTCTGTATATCTTGTGGTCAGAAGCATTTCTATAAAATTATCCCTGCGTGTAGCGTGATATCTGTGATTCACCATTCCCTTGGTTTTGCATATCCAACAGATGCTCCTTACAGTCTCCATATTCAGGTCTGGGGGGACAAGGGAATCCCACAAACCAGTATCACTATAGTGCTTGAGAATGTGCTTACAGAGTGCTAAACCTGAAAGGAAAGTTTTCCCACATATATGACACATCCTTGGTTCCTTTGTGATGTTGGAAATCAAAACCCTGTGAGAACACAATACATGATTGATGCCCTCATCAACAGTATCAAATGTTTTTGAACAATATTTGCATTTCTGAGGTCCTACTTTATTTTGTGCCTCTTTTACTTTCCCTGATAACAAATTATTTTTTGCATGTGATGAGCAATCAATGACTATTTTCTCCTTCAAAGTGGAAGAGTCTTGGCTTCTACTTGAAACTGGTCTTCCTCTTCTCTTCTTGGACACAACGTCTTTATTCACATCTACTTTTATTTCTGTAACTTCCTCCTCAACTGGTTTGCTGCTTTCAGGCACTGGAATCTTGGCAACGCAACATTTGACATGACGTGACAGTTCATCAGCAGAACCAAAAGTGGTATCACAGTGACTACAAACGCAGGGTACTCTTCTCATCAGAGGGTCCTCCTCACAGTGTTTCAGGTGGATCATGTAAGTTCCCCGTGGATAATTCTGTTTGCAATATCTGCACACTAGTTTTGAATCATCCTTCTTGTGTATTTTCAAGTGATGAGATGATAACTCTTTTCTCGTGTCAAAAAGTGCCAAACAGTGATAATGGCACCTGAATTTGTCTTTATGGGCTGTCTTCTGATGAGCCAACATCTTCTTCGTATTGACACGGGTCATGTTACATGCAGGGCATTTAACCAATTTCTTGTGTTTTAACTTCTGGTGGTTTCTCAGAGATTTGGGAGTTTTAAATGTATCAGTACATTGGTCGCAAGTCAACATAATTATTGGCCTACCTATTCTTTTCTGTAAAACTGGAGGCACTCTGTACCTTGTCGTTTCTAAATCATGCTGTTTCTCTGTTATATCTATTTCTATTGGCTCTTCCTTTACTACCAAATTTCCATGTAACTGAATACTATCAAGCTCATTATCTGACAATCTAACATCTTTATGCACCTCCGAAGACAATACCAAATTGTTAGCCACTCCATCAGAAAATGTCTTCACCGCCTCTGAATCTGCACTTCGATATGCTGCATGATTTTCATTCCGGTTATCGGCTTCATTCTCTTCATCCCAGGTAAACTGTTCAACGTCTTCCAACAGCAAATTGTCATCTGTAATGGTGCTGCTTGAAACTCCTAAATGCTGGGCGAGATGTATCTTCAACTGATATTTATTCCGTGTTTCTTTGTTGCACAAGCGACAAACCAAATACTTTTTGGAATTGGCCGAAGAGAAGGACTCGTGAGAGACTAGCGATGATGATTCTCCATTTTCCACATTCTCTATAGCAACATAAACACTCTTTCTAGGCATGTG
>BOPN01000160.1:640039-642539 GCA_017312705.2 Penaeus japonicus
TACTGTTCTCTTTACATAAATTTAGAATATGTTTAAATTTGAAGTTACTATCTTTTCTATTAAGTAGACTATAAATTAAGCAAATAAAGAAAAAGCCACAGTCTTTAAAATAGCTAATATACACAGTTAAATAAAGTAAGACACAAAATAATATATAACAAGTGAAGCACGTACAAAACAAACAAAAAAACAAACAATTAACCCATCCCCGACGGGGGAATTCTAGCCTTGAATGTCCAAATGCCGGGGCGTTCGAATTATTAGGCCTAAATCAATTGAATGGCTGGCACAATACTGTGCCGCCCGGCAACTGGGCTTTTGAATGCGCGGTACACATGCTGTACCACCCGTCCTGTGTGGGTTAAAAAGCTATATGACCAGCCAGGTGCGAGGCAGGCAGATGGTGGAGTTACCTGCCACAATGGCCATCAAAAAAAATTGCAACCCTTGAATGCAGTCCACACAGGCCTACAGACAGCTTGTCAATGAAAGTGGATGCTTACCACACATAAACACCTTATTGGAAAATGACAAATAACCCTTTTGTTTAATAGTCTCTAGTGAAAATTCTATTTCGTAATTCTTTACCAATGAATAAACATGCAATTGCAGTTTCAATAGAACTATTAAATAAAATGCTTAACCCTCATCCCAAACAATGTGTATTCTGCTTCACTCATTTAGGGTTCTTGGAGACACAATGCATATGCCACAAAACTCACTAACTGATGCCTATAGAATTAAGTTTCCCTCCAAACCAGCAACCAATAATTATCTTATATTTTCTACAAGCAACAAGATTATGGGGAAAATAATAATAAAGATAATTTTGACAGTACAATAAATGAGTAACATAAAAACATGGTCAAAGAGCCTTATCTCATTAACATTCATCTTCTATTATTATTATTATTATTATTATTATTATTATTATTATTATTATTATTATTATTAATAATAAAAAAGAAAAAAAAAAAAGAGAGAAAAAAAAAAATATATATATATATATATGGTGTAAGAGGAAGAAATTATACTACTTTTACAAATAAGACTGGTTGGTTATTGGTAGTCGACCAAATTAAAAAATTCCTACCTCTACATTTGCATTTTACTACTTTGTTGACGTTGCACAAAGGCCACAATATTGCCGATGGAAGATGAAAGATCTGGCTATCATACACTTAAAAATCAAGGGAGGCAAAGGTTAACCGAGGTACCTATTAGAGAAGTCTGGACATGTGAGTATTCTTTGGCATTCTTGCAACATATGTCTGCTTTAAAGTGCTTGTTGGATTGCACTGAAAACCAGCAATCAATATGTTACAATGAGTGACTGCAATGCTTAGTTTATGTAAGTTGCGTGTTCTAGATTAAGTCATGACTGGTACCATAACCATTGGTATGAAGGAAGATGGAATAGAAAAAATAAATAAAACATATATTTGTGGTAATAAAAATAATAGTAGTAGTAGTAGTAGTAGTAGTAATAGTAGTAGTAGTAGTAATAGTTGTAGTAGTAGTAGTAATAATAATAGTAGTAGTAATAATAGTAGAAGTAGTAATAGTAAAGTAGTAATAGTAGAAGTAGTAATAGTAGTAGTAGTAGTAGTAGTAGTAGAAGTAGAAGTAGAAGTAGTAATAGTAGTAGTAGTAGTAATGGTAATAGTAGTAGTAGTAGTAATAGTAGTAGTAGTAGTAGTAGTAGTAGTAGTAGTAGTAATAGTAGTAGCAGTATTAATAGTAGTAGCAGTATTAATAGTAGTAGTATTAATAGTAGTAGTATTAATAGTAGTAGTATTAATAGTAGTAGTAGTAGTAGTAGTAGTAGTAGTAGTAGTAGTGGTGGTAGTAGTAGTGGTGGTAGTAGTAGTAGTAGTAGTAGTAGTAGTAGTAGTAGTAGTAGTAGTAGTAGTAGTAGTAGTAGTAGTAGTAGTAGTAGTAGTAGTAGTAGTAGTAGTAGTAGTAATAATGCACACTGGCATAGGCATGGCTATAAGTAACAGTAGCAACAGTAATAATGATAATAATATTAGCAGTAGCAATAACAGTAGTAGCTGAGCCTATTCAAAACTGAACAAAGAACATTCATACTAAGTAATCATTTCAAAAGGAATGGGTCCTCAAAGTCAGTCTAAACAATTGTTGCTAAAGATATTTAACCAAGAAGTTACCTAATTTTTTTTTTCTTTCTTTCTTTCTTTCTTTTTCTCAGAGCATATGAATACAGGCTAAAATATTTAAGAACATATGCATGTTGTAGATTTAGTAACAAAGGAAAGCAAAGCGATGTTGCAAACGTAAGTATTTCAGGCTATTAAAAAAATATATGAAGTAGCGCTTGTTGTAATAATAATAGTCTTAAAAACAATAGCAATAAAGAAAAAATATATATATACAGAAATAGGCATGTCAATCAACATCACTATACTAATCTGATGAAGAAATAGTACATTCTTAAAATCAACTGCCTGATACTGGAAATGCTGTCTTGCATTTTCAT
>BOPN01000160.1:652539-662539 GCA_017312705.2 Penaeus japonicus
GTGCTTACAATTAGGTGATAAAATAGTCACAAAATATAAGGAAAATATAATAGAAAAGGGCTCAAGTATTTTTTTTCTAGCTTCAGAGATATACTGAAATGTAAATTTTAGCACTGCACATCCTTTGGTGTATCAATTTACAAGTTTTCAACGTGAACAGATTAAGATGATATTTAACACTTACATACAGAATAAAAAATCCTTGCGCAAGCTCAAGTAACCAACCTGTTACTTGAAAATGGAAACATTTCTCCACCTTAAAAAACAGTTACTAATTCCCTTAAAAAATGTATTCCAGTTTCATAAAACTGCACTTCTTTTATGTTTCCTGATAAATTTTAACACACCTGATACAATCCTTTTCCTTCAAACAGGAGAACATAACTGCATATCTCGATATATGCAATCCACACTAGTATCTAATTTCCACTTCTAATATCAAACAGAAAAAAAATCTGTTGCCAATGAAGCACAACAGTTTCCATCCCTTTCAACCAGTTTAAAGTGACTGACAGAATAAAAAAAGAAAAAGAAGAAGAAGAAAAAAAAAAAGGCCTGGTAACATCTTTTCCTGTGAGTTCTGTATTTGAATTTTCACAAGTACATATGTATATGCCTCTTCAGACATACACAATTACCACGTTTGCTTCTGTGTGTATATGAAGACACAGATTCTGTGAGTACTTGACCATGTCTAATGGGTATAAGCTTGTGAATGATATTATTGGTGTGTTTAAATGCAGGCAAGTGTATTAGTCTATGGGACTGGAAATGTGTATGTGTATCAGCATGGACATGTGTATGCATCTGGGAATGTATATGAATATGTAGGGATGGGCTTGCATATAAATGTATGGGTGTGGATGTGGATGTGGATGTGGATGTGGATGTGGGTATGTGTATGGGTATGAACACGGGTATAGGCATGGCATGTGTGTGAGTAATCATGTTTGCACACAAACCTATATATGGCAAGAATACATACTCACATAAACACAAATCACACTTGCATAAACAGATGGAAAGACAGACTGACAGTCAAGCACACTAACAAACACTCACATATTCTTGTAAATCAAATCTGTGAAACCTGTTTATGGGAATGTACTTTAATTTTCATATAATCAATTACAGTTTTGTGAATATATACAGTATGCATATATTTTGTCTTTTTAATTTTTTCCTGGTATATTAACTTTCATAAACATCTGACTCATTTTCTGAGTCATGAGAATCATCTTTGATATCTAAATATCTGGTCTCATACTCATGGCAATCATTTTCATTAGAACTTTCACTCGAAAGCCTCTCTTTAGCATCACAAGCCTTAATCAAATGAAGTGCCAAATGGTTATAGAGTTCAGAATTGTCATGGAACTGCAAAGAACATTCACTACATTCAAGGGATTTGTCACGTCCTTTCTTCCTTCCCTGCTTTGACGAGACATTAACATTTTCAGAGTGTTTCAATGTCTTGGGAAGAACTAAAATATGTTGTTTCATATGTCTCCAAAATCCTGCTCTGGTAGCAAATTTGTCTCCACACTGGGAACAATGAAATGGTTGCTCACCTTTTTCTCGACCTTTACCCGACAAAATTCTGTCGATGTTATTGTTCCTCATGTTAACGTGATTTTTGAGCTTACCCCTTAAAGTATTTTTGCAAATCCAACAAAAACTCCTACTTTTAACAACTTCTAGTATATTATGTGGCACCAAGTCATCCCACATCCCTAAATCACTATAATGCCTAGATATATGCTTACAAAGGGACAACTGATTTTTGAAAATTGAACCACATATCTCACAAATCTGTGGCTCTTTTATCATTCGAGTCAGTAAGTGCTTATGGTTGGCTAAAATGTGGTCTATGGCAACAGCTTGACTTTCAAATTTATTTGGACAATATATGCACTTGTGAGGACCCTCTCGAATTTGAACTGGAACGTGGGATTCTTTTGGACTTGGCTGACCTAAAACTTCCTCAAACTTCCCGCCTGTTACTTCCTTAGCTTTACTTCTCGTATGTCTCGTCAAATGTATTAAGTGTATATTTGCAGGTGTCTTTCTTTCCCCTCTGGGTACATCTGCAACAGACAAAGGATCCATCATTAATACATCTTCCTTGATTGATACATTACCTTTAGGTTCTGTCATTCTCTTAACTGGTACTTCTGGAATTGCTTCATCTCTGGGAGTAGCATCTTGCAATGGATCAACATCAATTAACTCTTCTTTACTTGATGGACCAGAAA
This sequence comes from Penaeus japonicus, assembly GCA_017312705.2. Taxonomy (NCBI): domain Eukaryota; kingdom Metazoa; phylum Arthropoda; class Malacostraca; order Decapoda; family Penaeidae; genus Penaeus; species Penaeus japonicus. The sequence continues at coordinate 654,795 of BOPN01000160.1, forward strand.
TGGCTTCTTTCTGTTTCTTTTTGTCTTCACTTTGTGCTTTAGTCTTCTCAAGATCTCGTTTGTACGGTCTACAGTCTTTGATATGAATATTATAATGTTGAATGCTTGGTAACATGATATTGCAGTTTCCACAAACATGGGCAGGCCTTCTATCCGGCGGACAACTTTTGCACCGGTCAAGATGATTCATTAAATTTCCCTCATACTGATATTCTACTTTACAGTATGGACAAGTTACTTTAGTATCATCCTTATTATGGACTTTTAGATGGTGAGCTGAACGTTCTGCCTCGGTCACAAACAGAGCCATGCAGAAGTATCGACATCGAAACATGTCTTTATGATAGTGCTTCTGGTGTCTTATCATTCTCGAGCTCTGGTAGTGTACCACGGTACATGCCTGGCAGGTGAAAACTTTTCGGTGTTTTGCCTTCTCGTGATTGCGCAGCTTTTTAGCACTCTTAAAAGATTCCCTACAAAGTTCACAATAGAATGGTTGTATTTGTGTATCTAGAGGAAGAACTGCTGGCACTTTACAGAGTTCTATTTCTGGTGTTTTTTCCAATTTTACTGGGTCTGCGCTACTCGAAGCTATGCTATGTTCTGTTAGAGTGTGCTTATACAGGTCATCTGCTCTTGGGAAATTTTGCTCACATACACTACACTTGTAAATGAACTTGTTGTGCAATGCAAGGACATGGTTATGCAATTCCTTTACATCTGGGAAATTAATATCACAAACACCACATCTGACAGCAGAACTATCATTTGATAAAACTGCATGGCTATCACTCCAAATCTCTGGTTCCTCTTTCAGGTAAGTTTTAGGTTGAGGGGTATCGTCAATATCAATTTCTTCAGCTGTGTTTGTCGTCAGTGGAAACGGATCTTGTATAGTTGTTGCAGGAGATGTGTCAGAGTTATATGTGATAGATGATACACTTGAAGTTTCAGATCTCACAGATACAAAACTGGAGCTATCTGCACCTGTTGCTCTTTGCTCAAAGTCATCTTCAAAAGAAATTCCAGGTTCCCTTTTTACAGACATAAACTGAGGATATAAATAATCTGAATGTCCAGGCTTCAGACCATCAGCAGTGTTATCATCACTACCAAAAGACGAGACTGAACCTCCATCTCTATTAAACTGCTCAACATCTTGTGTTACTAGGAAATCATCGCTAATCTTGCTGCTGGAGACCCCTAAATGTTGAGCGATATGTATCTTTAGCTGGTACTTGTTCCTGGTTTCTTTGTTACAAAGTCGACACACAAACTGACTCTTGCCACCCGGGGATGGGGGGTCCAAAAAAATGTTGACTGGCTTGACGTTCTTCATTTCCTTTGGTGTGAGATATCCAGGCCTATCTCTAATGTGGCCATGATTCCCTGCCATATGATCTAACATCTCCTCCTCATACTTATAGTCCTTACAGCAGTACTTACATTCAAATACCTTATGGATCTTCTTCTTGTGTATCCTCCGAGTGGTGGCAGTGGCAAACAGCTCATCGCATAAATTGCATTTTACTTCTGGGTTTTCCTTTTTGTGGGATATCTGATGATTCCTAAATCTTTTCAGATCTTTGGTTTTGTAGCTGCATTTATCACACTGCTGTAGAGGCCTATGTGTGCGCAGATGCTGCATATATTTGTGGGACTTGTTAAATGCCATACCACAATGTTCACATACCTTCTTCATTCTCATCACACGACCAACATTCCTCACCCTCCTTCGAACCTGTTCCATTCTGGTTGACAGGGGTGAAGCAGTCTCTTCCATGAGGGAGCTCGATGGATCCTGGGGCTCAGGGGACTCCGCGATGTGGGTAACCATGCCTGCAGGCACAATTAATTGTCAGCACATACATATCCTCAGTTTTCACCCAAAAAAAAGTGATTACTACTTACTATCTGCCTCCAACACCATTACAAACAAGATCTGTCTGTCAATATACCTTGGACAAAAGGGACAAAACTGTTGTTCATTCTTTAATACCCTCATTCGAGATTTACAAAATACCAAATGCATCTATAAATAATAAGCAGCAATCTAGGACTTGTACATCAATAATATTTACACACACACACGTTCATCTGCACCAGACTAAACAGGAGTAAAAGTTTTTTTTCCCTTTTTCTTTTCCTTCCCTTTTGCTTGGGAAGTCTAAATGCAAAATACATATTCACAGAAACTACAGTTGAACAATGTTTCCAAGGAAAGTGAAAACCATACTTTATGCATCTTCTAAATTTTTCCATCATATAAAAAGATAATTTTTTAAACGCAGCTTTTCCTTCTGCCTCACATTCAAAAAATATAAGAACATAATTATGACTGGTCACACACTGTGGAGTTTTTCACAGAAATAAGTACTCGGGACACTACACATACACCTACATCCGCACTAACCGATGCTTTATATACATATACCAATATTGCACTATACAACACCCTTTGTCATGTGAGGTATCATCTGCGTAATGGGCTATGCATGGAGCAATTAAAAGGAATCAAAGCCTATAATCTTTGCAGGTCCACTCTCATCATCATCAGGTACAAAGTCACTAATTTCTTCACTTGGAGGATAATGCGCACCGTAATAGTCTCCCATGATATCCATCTGAGAGCTATCATCTAAACTGAACATAGAATCCTCCCCTACAAAATAACCCTGGCATGAGAGAGAATCCTGTGACTGTGAGTGTCCATACGGGAAGTCCATGCCCTGAGTGGTCAGCTGACCACCAGAGCTGCTGCTTGCTCTCCGTCTCACTTTGGGGCATCCTTTTTCTGACGAGCTGTTCTTGTTCTTCTTTTTCGATGTGCCTTTGGGAGGAGATTTTGCAGCACGGATTTGGGCTTTTAGAGCAGCGGTCCAGCTTAGGTTTACTTTATTCTTTTTGTTACTTGGTACTACTTGCTTCTGCTGGGTCTTTTTGCCTGATTTGACTTTCTGAGTTGGCGGTGAGTCAAGTTTGGAAACAACTTCTTTGGCTGGCATAACTTTTGTTTGTGGTGGTACCTTTTTATCCACTTTTTGTTCTTGTCCCTTTACAGTCTTTTTCTCTTCCTGACTGACACACTTGTCACCAGAATTATTAGAAGCAGGTCTTGTTTTCTTTTCATTTTCAGGAGGGACTGAGAGCTTTGTTTCCTCAACAGTATCAGAATCAGCATTGCTCCTTTTCAAGAGTTTAGGCTTCTTATCCATACTTCCTCTTCTGTCTGTTACGGTCTTGTTCTGGTTGTCTTTCTTCTCAGGGCTGTTAGCCTTTACAATGACATTCTTCAAAGGCTGACCTTTTCTCAATGGTAATACATCCTCCTCATCCTCAGGTTCCTTGTAGGATATTGGTACACATCTAGCTCTCCGCTTGGTAGGCGAATTCCCTTCTTCATTATTATCATCATTATCCTTCTCTCTCTTTTTAACTTTATCTTTAACAACTGGATCCTCCTCTTCTTTTACTTTCTCGTGTTCTTCATCAGCTTCTTCTTCTTCTTCCTCTTCCTCCGAACTACCATCTTCCTCATCACTGGGAACCCGTGGATGCTTCGCATCATGGTGCTTGTCGAGCTCTGATTCTTTGCAAAATATTGCAACACATTTTGAACATCTAAATGGTTTATTTGGGTGTGCATTCTTTTGGTGCTGCTTTAGTCTCAACATTTTTCTATACTTTGCCTTGCAATTGGCTTCAGGGCAATGGTGGACTCGATGTTGAATTACATGTCTATTGTAAGGACCACAACTTCTAAATATCTTTCCACAATGCTCGCATGCTCTGAATGGGTAAAGGGTTTCATGTATCTTCTTTAAATGGTAGGTCATGGACTTTTCTCTATTAAAAGTAATATTACATTTTGTGCACCTAAACAAGGAACCAACTTTCAGGAGATAGGATGGTCTTTCGTTACTTTCTCTTTGTTCTCTCAATGTCTCTTCAGATTTTTCACTCCCTTCTTTTCTTTGAACGTCATTTTTTCTTTTAGGCGATGGTTCCTTAACCTTTTCACAACTTTCGGTATTTGCACCCCTCGCTGTTCCATGCGGAGAGCTACGTAAAACTCTAGAGGTATCTTTACTTCTTTGCGGTTCCTCTGTGCTCTCTTGATCCTTAGTCTTTCCAGAGGCTTTGTTGGATGATGCAGATTTCTTATTGGATTGTCCTTTCCTCACAACATTATGCATAGGCATATGGAGTCTTAACTGATACTCACTTCTGCACTGTTTATTGCACAAATTACATTTAAGAGAAGCCTCTTTTTCTTTCCTCTCTTTCTCCTTTCTTTCCTTTTCTTTACGAATTTCTTCCTCTTCATCATCTTCATCTTCATCCTCGTCCCCATCATCATCTCCCTCTTCGTTCTCTTCTCTACTATTTTCTTCTTCAGCCTGTTCTTCTTCCTCCTCACCATCCTCCTGTTCTCTACTATCCTGGCCTTTAGCAGATGCCTGTGAACGTGTAGCTCTGGAATGTTTCTCTTTTTGATGATGCTTGAGCTTAAACTTATGACTAAAGCCAAGCTCACATATATCACAGAAATATTTTTTAGATTCTTCCACTTCAGAGTCTGACGAAGAGGTGCTACTGCAACTGCTGTCCCCTGCACCTACGGCAGCCTCATTATCATCGCCATCATCATCCGAATCACTCTCACTTTTTCCGTCCTCATCTGTCACTTTGACAGGACCTTTGCTTCGAGTAACTCTCCTCTCAGGTTTGGGGGATTTGCCCTTAGATTTTGTTTCCTCTTTTGTGGGGGGCCTCACATTCATTATCTTTCCTCTCGAAATACTCCTAGGGGGCACTTTACTAGCAACCCCCACATTCACTTCACTTTTGGATTTTCCTTTCGATTTTAAAGCATCTTCTTTGTCTACTCTGCTGTCACCCTCCTTTTCTTTCCTCTTAGATTCTTGCTCTTCTCTTAATTTCTTTTCTCTATCAGTCTTTGCTTTTTCCTTGTCCTTCTCTAACTTCTCTCTCTCTATCTTTTCCCTCTCCCTCTTCTCAGCTTCTTTCCCCTTTCTCTCCTCCTCCTTCTCCTCCTCCTCTCGAAAGGCTTTGTCATTCTTACTCTGTTCCCCATTCACTTGCGGCTGATCCTCGTCGTCAGAGTCCATAAGCTCGTGTCTGAGGCGCTCATGGTTTGTAAGATGATGTTGGAGCTTAAAGGATTCACCACATTTCTTGCAGCTAAAATGGGGATGGTCCTTGTGACTCTTCAAAATGTGGAACCTCATTCCGTATTTACCCTTGACTTTAATCTTATCGTTACATATTGGGCAAATCTGCATCCCTCTATGCTTGTGCTTTATATGAGCAGTTAAGGCAGATCTCTTCCTGAAAACAAGGTCACAGAATTCACAAGACAGCTTAATCAAACCTCTCTTCACAGTGACGTCAGTGTCAACGGAGACTTCCTCAGTCTTTGCTGGGTTTGGCTGAGATATTGAAAGGCAAATCTCATCTTCGTCGTCGTCAGTCATCTCGCTGCCTTTACCTGTGCTGGAAACCTTTTTCCCTTCTCCAGGAAGGATATCATGTTTCAGGTTTTCTAAATGTTTCATGACTTTCTTGCTCTCAGCTTTGTTGGCCATGTAATGAGATTTATTTAATTTGAGGAGGGTAGATACCAAAAGATGATGAGGTGGAGTAGGAGGCCGGTACTTGATGGGCTCAGGGAGGCGTTTACCATATGCCCGAGACTTAGAGGGACTGCTTCTCGGAATGCCCCCTGGAGGACAGTGACCTCTTCGGCTGGAAAGGGGAGGGCGGCCCCTCTTACGTCCCCTGGGTGGTGGTGGCGGTGCTGGGGACAAGCCAGGGTATTGGGAGGGTGGGAAGGCCTTCCTCTGAAGCAGTAGTCCACCGTAGTATTCTTTCCCTGAAGAAACAAGTCAAGTATTACCAACTGTTCATGAGGTGTTCCTCTTCAACTGAAGATCATACAGGTAGAATGGGGAGAAGTGGCCTTTGTCGCCTACGGCTGTGGAGAGGACTTCAACTGTGGCTACTATACCACCAGTTGACCACACTGCACAACGATAAACATAGAACACCTTCAATCATACTGGTTTCACAGCTGTCTTGCAGCATCTGAATTATGTCTACAGCAAAATTATGCAATTCATAGTCGAGTACAGAACATAAAGGAAGAAAGTGGTAGCATACATCTTCAATATAATGAAAATACTTTATCCTCGTAGCATATGTTTTTCTAAGGAGCAAAATAATGTGATCAGTGATATTCAAACATCAGGCCAACAATTACTAACACTGTTATACTATTAAAGAGAAACACCAATAATACGCTAAAGAAAATAAGTAGCACCACTGCTGCGGAAGATTGGGTGGAACAAAACTAAAGCAATCTTTAATTAATATCACTTATCAAGTCATCACTTTTATAGAAATGAAACCATTGGATGTATGTCAATGAGCGAGTTATGAGAAAGAAAGAAAAGTATCTTGGAGGTTGGTAAGTAAATGCATAACAGAAAATGGAGCTGTGAACACATCTGCAGACGACCAGGTTTGTTTGGGAGGACAATTTTATATCACACCCTGAGCAAAATTAATAAAATTTACTCACTTCTCCCGCAAAGCAAAAGCCCTCAGTTTCAACATATATTTGTATTTGGACTTTTTTTTTCTTAAAGGGGGTAGGGGGGCTTTCTCTGAGAAACTAATGGCAATGCAAACATTTAGGAAAAAAAAAAAAAAAAAAAAAAAAAAAAAAAAAAAAAAAAAAAAAAAAAAAAAAAAAAAAAAAAAAAAAAAAAAAAAAAAAAAAAAAAAAAAAAAAAATCTTAAGAGAGATAATCAGGTGGATAGTAATAATACAACTTAATCAATTTTGCCATGTTCAAAATACAAAAATATATAAGATAAAACAAAACAAAACAAAAAATAAAAAGATAATCAAATTAACAAATACATACATACATATACACAGATAATCACACACATGCATGTATCTCAGTGATGGCCCAAATATATTTTTGATATTCCCACTTGCATCTGCAATCACATGTTGAGCAATATTTTGCAAAAAAAATGAAAATGCAACTTTACTTATAACATAAAGCTTACAGAACAAAAAAACAAAGAGTTAAACAAGTGTTCTAGGTTAGTGTTGCCAACCAAGTCTGTAAGATACTATGCCAATGACCTGCATCAGTGTTACCCGAGTCCTAGATAAGTCAAGATTGGATTTCTCCAGAAAAAAGGGTTCCATATCTCAAGAACATCAGCAAGAGGGAGAGAGAACGCCCGTCTGTCGTGGCCGCAACCTAAGTTCATCCGGGACGGGTCTCCCCATCCCCCAGAAAATGCCAGTAGTTCAGCGGGCAAGTTCAGCGGGCAAGTTCAGCGACCGAAGTGAGAGTCTGAGGTGTGTGTTGTGTATGCATGTGTATCTGGCATTACTGTGTCTAGTACTCTTATGATTTCTAACAGCTTGATACAGTTAAAAACTATCTATTACTATTATAATAAAAATCAATTGCGTACTTTATGATTCGGCAATGAAACAGAATATTCATGTTCCCAAATATTGAAAACTTATATTCACACCACCACTAATGAATACAAAAATATACGTACACATATAGACATATCCGCATCCATATACATTCATGCACACTATTGTTGATTTATCCAAATGCTCAAGATGATGATAGTAGTAAAATTAATAATAAAAATAATAATGATAATAATAATAATAATAATAA